>RJWM01004141.1:0-104713 GCA_004363535.1 Dasyprocta punctata
ACCCTCACCTTCCTCCCTCGCTCGGGGGGGGGGTGAGCTGCCGGTGTGGTGGCGCGGGGGGTTTGGAGTGGGTGCTGGGGCTTTGCTGGAAGCCGATTTTAATCAACTTTGCGTGGGGAAAGCAGGAGGCAGAGCGGGGGCTGGCGGGGAGTTGGGAAGTTTGGCCCTGCTGGATCGGGGTGTCCCTGGACCTTGGCGACTTTGGGAGACAAGAGAGAGGGGTGTGGGCTGGGTTCGCTGGGGAGCAGAGACTCCAGTCGGACCGAGGGAGCGGGTTGCTCCCGGTAGACGGGCGCAGGGGGCAGGGGTGGGAGTTTCGGGTGAGGGGTACAAGACTGCGCCCCCGCCCCCGCAGCAGTTTCTGCTGCTGCCAAGGAAAAAGTGGAAGCTTGAGGTACTCCACCCCTACTCCCTCGTCTCTGAGGTCGCTGAGCTCGAGGACCCCGTCACTACGAGTTTAACTTGAGTTTCCTGTCGGTCGGTGGTGGAGAGTAGGTGATAGTCAAGGAGATCGGCGGTCGCCTTAAAGGGCTTTCTGGTTTTCCTCGCCGGGGATCTGGTGACTGTCCCTGAGACACCCACCTGAGTGACAAAAACCCTAAGGAGCATAGCCAAAAGAGGCAGAACAGAATTTCCCTGGACACCTCACAGCTCTGAGAGTTTCGCAGCAGGCCCCTGTCCCAGAACCAACTCAGGGTCTTCGAAAATAATCCAGACAAGACCCATTCCAGGGTATCAGCGCTCCTCTCCGGAGTGGAAAATCGATTCCTGATGGTGGCGCGTCTGTGATTCTTCCTTCTTGACTTTTTGCTGCCTTCTGTTCTCGCAGCGGACTTTGGGGGATTACAGGATGGTAGGCTACGTGTGTGTAATAGTTACTGAGTGAGTGACCCCATTTCTGGAAAGCATGACTGAAACGCGGGGGTGGAATGGGGCAGGCTCTGATGAGTGGTGTACTTGGCGGCAGTCGCTGCCCTGCCGGCCTCCGCAGTGTGAGAGGTGGATAGGGTTACTGGTTACGTCAGTAAAACCCGAGTCTCAGTTTGATCTGAGATGCGGGACACTTGCATTCTCCGGTATGATTGAGGGGGAGGGAGAAATCAATTCAAATCGCTTTTCAGCACCCCCCCGTGCTATATTAAAAAAAATGTTTACTTGTTCTTAATGCAGGCAGAGTTGTAATAGTGATGATGATGGCTGCTTAATATTTTGCGACTTGGATCGTGCTTTTAAAACCTAGACTAAATGCTGTTGTTCAATAGAAAGGACATTGATATACAAGAAGGAAGGAAATCATGGTATTAAGATAGACAGAATTACAAGAATTTCATTTAAAACGTTAGCCAGCCTAATGCTAAAAATCTTTTGTAAGAAAGTCAAATTTAGAATGTGTACTTACCCTTTTGAGTGAATGTGAAAAAAATGTGCTTGGATCCTCTCCATTGTTTTTCCTTCAGAATTTTTTTTTTGCGTTAAAAATATAACTTAAAGGTTAATACAGTGTTCTGAAAGTGCTGAAATTGAATTTGCCTTGAGCTTGATTTTTAAATATAGACATTAACAATTACAGCCCTAAAATAGTCCACATTTCTGCTTGACATGTATCAGTAAGTAGGGGAAAGTCATTTAAAATTTGGTCTTATCCTCTTTCTATATAGCAGGCATTTGTACAAGGAAGGTGCAAAATTAATATTCATTTAGCATCTACTATATGCCAGGTATGTTGCTACATTCCATTTCATTTTTAACCTTCCTATGAGCCAGCAGGGAGGATTATGTTCCTCATTGTTACAGATTAGGAAGCTGAATCTCAAAAGTTAAAGGCAAAAAGATTATAAATGTGAATGGCAGATCCATGATTTGAAGCCAAGTGAATACAGTTCTTGTGCTTTGCTTTATGTTAATGTAGCTATTTCAAATCCTTTGTGGAAAAATTCAAGTGTACCTGTGCCAGTAGTTAGAAGTCATGTATTTTTCAGAAACGAAGTATTATAAGGAATTTGGTAAAGTCTTACTTTAAATGATTTCTCCCTACCTACTGACACATGTCATTTGGTAAAGTGTTGTTATTTTAGGTACTGCCATGTTTTCTAAAACCTGGCAGATAGAATTGTACAATTTGGCATTTTCAAGGAATTATTCTTACTATTCTAGTATAAAGTATGTTGAACAGAGCCAGCGTTTCCTAGATTTCTTAAAACTAGACATTAACTAAATGACTTTAAATATTTTGTTTGCTTGTCCAGCTGTTTCAACTAAATTACTTGGGATATAATTTGGATACATTGAAGCCAGTGAGTAGGACTGAGAGTTCTCATTCAGAGGGTGCCCACTCTTATGCTCTCTCCTCCCCAGTAAATTCACATCAGAGAACAACTGTATTTTACCAGACTAACCTCAGGGTTTTTCTTTTTTTAAATAGTCATTTACTTGAGCAAATAGATCAGAATTTTTCTTTATAAGCCAAAAGATTTCAGAGTGGATCTATATAGGAATTTATATTTATAGTCTTATTCAGAGTGAACCGTGAACTCTTGAAAACAGAGACTTTGTTTTCCCTCCCCAAATCCTAAGCATGTAACACAATGCCTGGCACATACATATTATAGCCTCAATAAATATTTGCTGAATGAAGGTTGAAGTCAAGAATAGGGTGGTTATAAATCTTATCTGTTCTATCATTTTAATCTTACATTGAAATATGAACAATTTTAAGACTTGAATGCTTCTCAAAAAGCACAAGCCATTTCTTCATTCCTTTATACTAGCCTTCCTGCCTTAAGACCTCATACAAGTCTCAAGGTGTTCAAAACAAAAAAATTATTGTGGTTGAACTCAAACCTGGATCAGAACTTGATAGGCTAGAACTAGACTAAATGTTTAAAGAAGCAAATTTAGGATAAAGGAAGTACCATGTAAGCAAAACAAGAGTTGATCCAGGATTATAAAAAATAAAACAAAAAGCCAAAATCACTTCCTAAATAGTCTAGGTAAATCCAGAACTCTTTAAAGATGTTTTTGGATATTTGACTACTTAAGAGTTGGATATCAAAGAATTGTACCTCTTCCTTTCTACAAATTCCTTGCCACTACAGTCAGGGATAACATAACCTAGATCATAAACTGAACTTAGAGTGATAATTTTTTCTCAGTTGCAGTGGAATAGGTTTAAATGATAGTAAATCTAAATTAAACAGTTTTCAAAATAACAATAAGGTTATTTTGCTGTATAGAAATGTATTGCATAAAAGTCACAATACAATATGTTGTATAGTGTTTTATACAATGTGTGAATTGGGGGGAATATATGTATAATAGTCACCTTGACTTTGTTTAGTAACAGGTACCTAAAAGGCTTTAAACATGTTAACTATATAGATATTTGATTGTTAACAAATGAAACCCTTATATTTGAGATAATCTTTAGTGAATATACAAGCATTTTAACCACTAAAGATTATATAGTATTCCATAGTATAGTGTAAATGGCATAGTACAGAGATTCTGTAGTATTTCTACTACATCAATATTATTTAGGTTTCTGGTATTTCATCTATAAGTAAAAATGTTCTGTTAAATCATGATCATTGGTTTTGGAAAAAAATGCTTTATTAAGTTTCTTTTCCTTTTCCTGTTTTATTTTTACCACCTTTCAGGTGTTTTTCTTTCCCCCAAGTGAAGGTCTGAGGAGAGGACAGGTATTGTTGCATGTCTACCATCAAGTAACTGTGACACATTACTGAACACTTCATTGTTTTCAGTGATTTTGGATAGGGTCCTATTTTTGTTTTGATTCTAGGAAAGTTTGCTTTATTTTGGCAGCTTGATCTTCAACTGATGGGGTAGGTCCAAAATGTGAAACTTCCTGGGTGCATTTAAATTTTAGGACACAAAGTTTTTATCTGATTAAAGAAACAAGTATATAAGATGACTTTGCCTCTTCTTCAGTACATTTCTGGAAATTCCAATAAATATAGCCTAATTTTATATAACAAAGTAGCATAATTGAGACGTGCTTTCCTGAGTAAGGGTTTGACATTTGATTAATTATATGACAATCAAAAATGTAGCAGGCCATTTATCCAGAAGTCTGAATGGCAGAATTGTTCTAAAGTGTTTTTTTTTTATTTGTCACTCACTAAAAAATTTGTGAACAAGATCATTTTACACTTCTACATGATCTACCACATTGTAAATGATGGGTGAAGTCAGAGGGGCCCAGTTCACCCACTGCAGTTTGGATGCTTTAGACCCAGTGGTTCAGAATATAAGGAAAAATGGCAACATTTTAGTGATCCTCTTGGTAATACTTAAGTGTAATAGTCCAAGGTTCTTTATGTGTTTTGGTGGATAACATCTTTTAAAACATCGGAATGTGGTTGAACATTTATGTGTATTGGAGGAATATGAATATATATCTCCCCCCCATTCACATAATAGAAAAAAACCAAGTAATTGCATTTTAATACCTAGCATTAGGTGTCCTCCCCTCTCCATCTACTAATCGGCAGGTTCTTTTAGAGTTAATACACTGACCTGTATCATTAATTTGGAACACATATCAGATCTCAGGTGTTCTGATTTATCAATCTAATACAAAAAGCTAAGAAAAAACAAGTCTTTTTTTAACCTTATTAAGTAAAATGTGTCACAATTTTAACAAATACACATATATATAAGTTCTTGGTTCTTTGGGGTTATTTTTTCAGAATTTCAGAATCAAGCAGAAAAATTAAATTGATTTATTCGATTGAACTATTTAAACAGAATCATTGTAATATCTGAATATAATTGTAGGGATGAGGTGAACAGAAATCTCTGGAATCCTGTCCTTTTCATCTTCTTTTTATTGTTCCTTTCCCCAATATTGTTAAAGGGGAAACAGATAAAGACATTGTGAAGAATAAGGGAGACGGAAAAAAGTGTTCACATTTTAACATTGATCCAATTGAAAGGTGTCAGTTTATTAAGTTTTTAGTAAATAGTTTATTTACTAGGTTTTTTATTGTTTAATGGGACTTTTTCTTAGTAACATATCTTAGTAGTATATCTTACACATGATGGTGTCTTATGATTGAATTATAGTATATCCTGTATACCTTTTAAAGATAATGTGTCCTTGAGGATGGTTAAAGTCAGTATATAGCATCAATAGTTAGAATTTAAATTTTCTTTTTGAAACATATCAAAGTATTCATACCTTTTTATATTTTTAATCACTTCTGTTAATTTCATTTTTAGAGAATTAAATGTAGCACATCTCTCTTCCCATTACTAGAAATACATTTGAGTTATTTGAATATGCCATGAATAACTGAATTTTCCTATCTAGAAATGTAATTCTTTGGATTTTTTTCTCTTATGCAATATTGGTATTTAAGAAATTTTAAATACTAGTTTTTTTCAAAGAGAAATCTTTGGAGATGTGATGTTAAAAGGTATATCATGTCTCCTCCAAAAAACTAGGAAGTATGATATAATTAAGTAAGTTTGGAAAATGTGGAGTTAAAACAATTTATTACCAGTGTCTTTTTGCTGAATAACTTCTTAAAACTTTTATGATCATGCTGTAAACAATGAATCTGCAAAAACAGATACAACCCGTGGCACTTGAGAATTGATGTCAAGACTCCTTTTTCATGAACCACCTATAAAGGTCTCAAAGGACGCAGTGCTTTGCAAAACACAATTTTGAAAAGTTCAATAACTATAGTAACCTGACACATTGCCTGAAAATGGGCTGTTATGTTTAATTGACTGTATCAAAACTTTTTCTTTAACTGTCAAGAGTTTTCATTTTGAATTGAAATTTTCTAAATTAAATTGCACAATAATTTTTCAAGTTAACAGTGAAGTAAAATTTAAATATAATACTTGTAATAAGTTTAAAACAATTTAAACTTTTTGATTGAATTTTCTGATAATTATTATTTTAATGCTACATGGCTCCTACACTGACTTGATCTGTAACTTATGTCTAATATTCGTAGTTTTTATTACATGCCACGTTGTGCAGTTACTAGAGAATAGTGAAATGATTTATTTTAACTTCATCTTTTAAACAAAAGTTACAACTCACCGAATAATGTAGAATAGTATTCTCTTTTCCTAGTCTCTGCCCATCATATGCACACATCTCTGGGGTCAGGGGTGTTTGCCAGGCCTATTATCTAATATTAAATGGTGATTTTGTGTTTTGATATACTGTAACAGAGTGGCTCAGTTACTGGCATTACCTGCTCTGCATATTTACCGTCCTCTTGAAAATGTCAGCTAGAAAGTAAAATATGAGTGAATTAAAAACAGGCAGCTATGAGGTGGAAAGCTAGCCTATTGTCCCACCTGTACCCAAATCTACATTGTGAATTCATTTTTGTTGTCATGAAATAGTGCTAGTTTCTTAAATATGGGGTATCCTACACTTAGGTGCAAATTCTGAAGCACTTTTAGATTTGTCATTCTTCTGTAGTATAAATAGAATTACAGGCATGGTCAGTTAAGTGGAATTTTCCATCTTAACTAATATATCCAGTCTTTTACATACTTTAAAAGCTAGCTATATTTTGTCCTTCATACAAATTGATATTTATAATCTTACATATGATATTGGTCTCATCTTCAGATCTGGCCTGATCATGTGCTGTGAAATCCTTTTGTCCACAACTTTTGTTAAAAGAAACTTGTTATTTCAGTTCTTCACATTTGAAAACAGAGGCATCTGTCTGAAAACCATTTAAAGTAATAAAGATTTACTTTTTTAAAAAATTTCTATCTTGACATTATTCAGTGTCATAGGCAATAGCCATGTATGACTATCCAGCACATGAAATGTGTGACTGATTGACTGAATTTTTTGGGTTTTTTGTGATACTAAGAATCAAACCAAGAGCCTCATGCATGCTAGGCAAGTACTCTACCACTGAACTACATCTCAGGCCCTAAATTTTGTGGTTTAATTTTATGATTTAAATTTAGCAATCACCATGGCAGTTGGCTACTGTACTGAAGTGTGCTAGGTTATAGAATTTGTACAAATTGAACTTTTTCCCTAGTGTTTTTTCCAAAAGCTTTATTTGTATTTTGAAATTAATAGGTTAAATAAAAACGTGTTTGATATGCTTCTTCAAATTGTGTTTAATCAGGTTGTTTTGTCCCTTTTGTATCCTGAAGACTTAGATAAACCAAGCTTCTTAGGTAATACTTACCCCACAAATCATCATTCTGCTCTTTCTACAACTTTATTAGTTTTACAGTGACATTCCTTGAAGTTATGACACCAAAGCATTGGGCAGCTACACCTACTAAAACTGCAAGTTTCCTTTTGTGAACTCAGTTTGTGAAATGTCTCCATAGAAAAATACATAATTATCTTCTTTGTTATTGGATGAAAAAAATACCACAAAGTACATTTTTAAAAATACTATATTCTGTTCACTCTGCTTAATTACAACTAGAAAAGTGGGTTTATGCATCTTGAAACATAAAAGTGTTTGTAAAATTTTTTATCCTATAATTTTAGAACTGAGAACAATTTAGCCCTACCCCATTCATATATTAAAAAATTTTGAGACCTGGTCAGGAAGGGCTGTTCCCAGCATTTTGTTGACAAAGTCAGGGCGAGGATATGAAACACATTGCATTTCACTAAAATTTATTTTTCTATCTACAATATGTATGTATATAACTTTTATAATTTTATCAGAGCTATCTTAAATACAAATTCTGAGCTACAATTAGTAAAATTTTACTATTTTTCTCTACCGTATATTAATTTTAACTCCTTGTTTGCTATATCAGAGTACTCAAGTCCAAAATGAACTAGTAGTATTGCTGTAACCTAATGTAATTTGTAAGTCTGGTAAATATACTCAATTCTTAGTTTATAAAAACAACTTCATGGACTGGGGATGTGGCTCAGTGATAGAGTTCTTGCCTTGCATGCACAAGGTCCTGGGTTTGATCCCCAGCACTACACACACACACTTCAGAATAGTCCTACCTACAAACAAATAGTGGGGAGTATGTCTAGATCACTGCTCTTTCCCAAATGAAGATGAAAGGAAACTCATATTTACTGAATTCCCTTTTTGATTAGACAGTGTATCAACTTGAATAAGGTAGACATTATCCTCAACTTAAAAGCGAGGAAACTGAAGCCTAGAGAGTTAAGACTCTTGGTTTCTCAGCTAGTAAATGAAGGAGTAGAGATTCAAACACAAGCCTCACAGATTGCAACTTCCATTGACTTACCACCAGACTGCCCTGCTGGAATTAAAAACAACATCTTGTTGAGTGACTCAGTCTAGATGAAATCTGCTGCAGGGGAGAAAGGATTCAGGTGGTTTGCATGAGTAGCTATTTTTGTGGGAACTTAGATGATAATGACCTAAAAAGATGAATGTCTTTTCATACATATGTAGCAGGAAGCCCTCTTCTCACCAAGGGGACCTACAGAGAAAATGTTATCCTGGCATGGAAGAGTAGTGCTGTTGATAATAGAGACAGTTTTAAGTTGTTAGTAGATTGCAGCATTAGTAAAATTGATGTTACTCTCTAAATACAGTGTGAGTTAAATAGGCTTTTGTAAGCTGGCCTGAGAAAAAACATTTAACATATGGGAAAATGCTTTGAAATTTCTAAACAGCTATCTTACAAATGAAACAAAATGTCTTATATTTGAAGCAAAAACGCAGTATTTAGGAAAGAGGAACTGCCTAGACATTACTTAACAGCTCTGTTTTTGGGGAGTTTTTTTGTTTGTTTGTTTGTTTGTTTGTTTGTTTTGGTACTGGGAATGAAACTCAGGACCTTGCACTTACCAGGCAAGTGCTGTGCCCCTGAGCTATATCCCAGGCCCCCGGAGCTGTCTTTGCAGAAGCCCCAGGTGTACGCTTGAGTAAATGTGCTCTGTTCTTTGCCATATGAAATAATTACCTATTTATTTTTGTATCTTTTCAGAAAAAATCTATTTGACTTTCCCTCAGAGTGCCAGTAAACAGAAGCTGGTTCAACTCAAAAAAAGTTGAGAGTTATTTTGATGTAGTATCAGAAAAGGAAGTGTAAAAGTTATATAGTCATTAGTTATTTAAACTTTTAAATTATTAGATCAAAAAATCCTAAATAATTTAATTATAATTTAGATACAATATTTGCCCTTGTAAAAGTTTGCAGTTCATTGGTTTTTAATACAGTCACAGAATTGTGAAGCACCGTTACTAGTTTTAAACCATTTTCATTATCCCAAGAAGAAATTCCATACTCATTAGCAGTCACTCCCCATTTCTCCCTCAAGCCTCTGGCAACCACTAATCTGTCTGTCTATAGATTTGCCTATTCTGAACATTTCATATTAATGGAATCCTATAATTTGTGGCCTTTGCATCTGATATTTTTTACTTACCATATTTTAAAGGTTCACCCATGTTATAACATATCAATACTTCATTCTTTTATGGCTAATAATGTTCCATTGTATGACTGTACCACATTTTGTTTATCCATTCATCAGTTGATAGAATATGAGTTGTTTCTACTTCTTAGCTATTATGAATAATGCTGGTATGAACATTTGAGTACAAGTTTTTGTGTGAATATGTTTTCAATTCTGTTGTTATATACTAGGAATGGAATTGCTGAGTTATATGGTCAGTCTGTATTTAACGTTTTGAAGAACTGCTAAGCTATTTTCTAGTTCACCTGTACCATTTTACATTCCCACCAGCAGTGTATGATAGTTTGTTTCTCCAGATTCTTTCCAACATATGTTGTCTTTTTTTATTGCAGCCATTTTAATATGTGTGAAATGTTATCTCTTTGTTTTGATTCCCATTTCCCTAATGACTAATAATGTAAAGGATCTTATTCTATGCTTATTGTCCATTTGTAAACATTTTTGTGCTTATTTTGTTACTGATTTGGAGACTTAAAAATTTTTACTTTAGTGGTGCTATAGATGTTCTTTATTTGTGTTATACATGTATTCTCAGAAAATTTAGTTGCAATATGTGCTTTTCATAGATTTGTGTCATTTTTAGGCGTGACAAATATAAAGCTTTTTCTGAAACAATAGTTTTCCAACTGGATTCAGTAAGCCTTAGGTTTATGAAAGTGCCTCAAGATACCTCATTACCTGAGGTAACCCTTACATCAGTCAGAGCAGAGTTCCTAGAAATACACAACATGGATTTAAAAGTTAGTTGTGGGAAGATAGAGAAACCACAAATTAAGGCAGCGATAGAGTTTTCTCAGTCTTTTTTCCCAGATATAGTTTTAATAACCCACAGTAAGTAAATGTTAATATAATGTGCATTTATAAAGCACCATCAGTCTTAAACCTTTCCAAGTACGATTTCTTATGTAAAGCAAAAGTACAGAATTAATTGAAAAATCAGTCAAAACAAAAGGTGTAAAATGTCTTAACTGAGTTATGTCAACAGATATAAATGAATTCTTCTCAAGAATCCGTCTCAAAAATGAGATATATGGTGTTTTATTTGAAGAAGTAAAAATGCAAACAAAAGAAAACCTTGTTTGCCTCCTTCAAGTTCCTGCTGGCTATTGGTGTAGCTCAGAGGGATGGCTTATGGCAATGAATGTTGATATCAGTAGGGAAGTTATTTAAAAAGTATCATAGGCAAGTTAAAAATAACTTGGATTAATAAAAGGAGGAATTCATAAATTTTAAAATGATTTTTCCCTGACTCTTCTGAGTATGTATAATATTGTATTAGTAAATACAGTTCTTTCTTTCAGAATATTACAATCTAAAATGACTATGGTAGACAGGCAGTGGAATGGCATAAAACAAGCTAGTCAGGAATAATATAAACAGATGTGATTGTATCTTTAGGGGACATTATAATCCATAACAGTTTCTCGTATTGAATTTTTAGATATAATATGGGAAACTAGAAAATAAATGTCATCTTCAATATAAAAATCACTTGGAGGAGACTTCTGATTCTGCTGAGATGGAGAAACCTTCCTCCTAGATCCTCTCTTCTGACTACAACACTTTCCATATAACACTATACACACACAAACATTCTAATGGCAGGGGCAGACTGCCTCTGGACCTTGAGACTCAGAGTGAGTTTTCTTATTGATGCCCATGTATTGTGGGCAGAGTGCTATGAAAGCACCATCAGTCATCCAAAAGAAGAAAAACTCCAAGAAAATCCTGTTCTCTCTAGCCATACAGCCTAACATGACTAACCTTTTGTGGCAGCACCTGCCCTACTCTAGCTAAGCACCAGCAGAAAACTCCCACTCCACAATCCACCCTGAAGAAAGAAGCAGCAGTGCTCTGATTTCTCAAACCAGTGGTGTTGGGTAGGGAGAACAGGAATCAAATCACCTGTTGCTGCTCTAGTCAAAGCAGGCAGCACTTTGGTTCCCCCTGCTGGGTGATTTAGGCAGACTGGGCAGGAAACTGACCTCCATTCCCCACCTTGTGCAGAAGAAGGTTGTACTGTCTCCAGATTACTGTCAACAAGGTCGGACAGCAAATCGAGCCCCCAACCTAGAAGTATTAAGATTTAACGAGGTGATCTGAAGCAGGCTAGTCCACACTAATGCTCTACCCTCACCCAACATCAATAAAGCAGAACAAGATGGTTTGAGGTGGGATACTCAACACTGCTTCCTATCCCTGCTCACATTAGTGGGACCCAGTGGTGAGCTGAGCCTCTACTCCCAGTGGCAGGACTATTCAGCACTCCGCTTCCCCCTCTCTCCTCCCCTGTTGCTAGCTGGGCTCTTCGGGAGCTGAGCTTTTGATCCTGTACTGAAGCAACAGGGAAGTATGAGTCAGCCCCTTCATTCCCTTTCCCTGTCATCAGTGGGGCCTGGCAGGAGCTGAACTTACACCCCTGCTAAGAAGCAACAAAGTGATGCAGGTGGATGCTCCACTTTCACTGGGACCAAGAGTGGAGCTAAACTTCTGTCTTACCTAGTTTGCAATAAAACATGAGTCACTGCTCCACTTTTGTCTGAGTGAGGTTGGTGGAGCCCAGAAGGAATCTGAACATTTACACTCATCCTGCCCTCACGCTACACCTCAGCAGGAGAACTGCCTGCCAAAACAAGATTAAATAGGACCCAGCCAAATGTTTATTAGACAGTCAAAATTACTTGCTACCAAGAACCAGTAAAATAACATGAGTGCGAAAAGACAATCCACAGAGATCAACACTGACGAGTTAGATATTGGAAATAATCTGACAAGAATTGTAAAGCAGCAAATCCAGAACAACAACAAAAAGATACAGTGAGCAATCAAAAATACACTTTGTGACAGAAAGGAAATAGACACTATAAACAACAACCAAATGGAAATTTCAGTACTAAAACGTATAGTAACTGAAATAAGCTGACTTCATTGGCTCAATAGAATATAGATAACTGGGAAGAAACTGTAATGTTAAAAATACAGCAATAGAAATTATCCAATATGAACAACAGTGAAAAATGAGACTGAACAAAATGAACAGAGCTTCAAGGGCTGGGAGAACATTAACAAAAGATTTAACATCTGTCATCAGAATACTAGAAAGAGAACAAATTTAATGGCTCAACTTCTTCCAAATTTGGCGACAAAAAAAACAAAAACAAAAAACAAAACATAACCCTACAGGTTTCAGAGACTGAATGAATCCCACACAAGATAAACCCAAAGTAATCTCTCTCCAGACATTAAAATAAAACTTTCAGAAGTAAGAAGTTACTGTTCAGTGGGTGTAGAGTTTCATTTTTGCAAGATGAGTTCCGGAGACTGGTCATACAACAGTGAATATGCTTAACACTAATTGAACTGTATACTTAAAAATCGTTAATAGTATGAAACATATATTTTACAACAATTAAAATTTTTAAATCAAACTTTTAAAAGAATCTTTAAAGCAGCTAGTGAAAACTGAGCTATTCCCTATAGAGAATGACTCACATGACAGCAAATTTCTCATCAGAATCTGTGGAAATGCATCATTTTCCAAGCTTGAAAGAAAAGAACTGTCAACTGAGAATTCGTTACCCACTGAAAATAACCTTCAGGAATGCTGATAAAATCAAAGCAGTCTTAGGTAGAGAAAAACTAAAAATTTGTCAGTAGCAGACCCTGAAAGAATTGCTTGAGGTAGTTTTTCAAACAGAAAGGAAATTTAAAAAGACAGAAACTTGGCATATCAGGAATAAAGAGATTCTTTCAATTCTACAGTCTCCTCTATAAAATAAGAGCAGGAATACTTCAAACCTCATTTTGTGAAGCCAGTATTACCTTGATACCAAAACCCAAAGACAGTATAGAAACTAGAGACCAGTAGCCCTCAAGAATATAAATAACAAATCCCCACCAGAATATTAACGTAATAAATCCAGCAATGTATAATTATTACTTCTCTGCCACAAACAAGTTTTATTCCAAGAATGTAAAACTGTTACAGAATTCAAAAACCAAGTTAGTCTAGCAATTAAAAGACTAAAGAAAAATCACACTATATTAATGTAGAAAATGCATTTGGTTAAACAATCATAAGACTCAGGAAACTAAGAATGGAGGGGCATTTTCTCAGCTTGATTAAAAAAAATGGCAAAATCCCCACAGCTAACATAATGGTGAAAAACAATGCTTTCCCTTTAAGATCAGGAATAAGGCAAAAATGTTTACTTTCACAACTGCTATTCAGCATATCCTGCAAGTTCTTACCAGCATAACAAGAAAAGGAAATAAAAGCTATCCAGATTTAAAAGGAAGAAATAAAACTGTCCCTATTTTCATTTACTCAATAGACTCCAATGAAAATCCCAGGGAATCTATAAAAAAACTACAGCTAATAAATGAGTTCAACAAGATTGTGAGATACAAGATCAACATATGACAGTAAACTGTATATGTACTAGAAGCAAATGTGTAGAAACTGAAACAACATAGTATCATTTATGTTTGCTAAGAATACTTAGGTATATCTAACAAGATGTGTATAGGACTTGTATGCTGAAAATTAAAAAATCTTGATGAGAGAATGATCTAAATAAATGGCGATATGTATCATATTTATAGATTAGAAGACTCACCATAGTAAAGATGTCAGTTCTCTCCAAATTCATTTGTTGGTTTAACATGAGCTTATTCTAGAAGAATCCAAAAATAGATACACACATGTATAGCCAACTGAATGTTTGTCAAAGTTGTGAAAAAAAATTGATAGGATAGAGAGCCTTTTGAACAAAGGTGAATGGAACGACTGCACCTCCATAAGTAAAGCAATGATCCTCAACCCAAACCTCACACCTTATGTAAAAATTCGAAAACTCATGGATTTAAATAAAAAACATAAAACTAAAAGTCTTTTAGAATTTAAACATAGGAAAAAATCTTTGGGACCATCGACTAAGCACAGTTCTTAGACCTGACATCAAAAGTGCAGTGCATAAAAGAAAATATTAGAATTTCATCAAAAATCCATAACTTTTTCTTTATGAAAAAGATCCTGTGAAGAGGATGAAAAGAAAAGCTACAGATTATGTTGACAAACGTATCTGCTACAGTATGTAAAGAACTCTCAAAATTCCACAGGAACAAAGACAAGTAATCCAGTTTAAAAATGGACAAGAGATATACAGATGCTTTGCCAGAATATATGGATAGCAAATAGGCCTAGGAAAAAATATTTAACGTGGTAATAAACTAAACATATACTATGTGATCAATCAGCTGCATTCCAGTGACTTACCCAAGAAATGAAAACTCATGTTCACATAGTTTGTACACAGATGTTCACAGCAGTATTATAATATACAAAAATTACAAACCAAAATCCTTTAGTAAGTAAATGATTAAACCACCTGTGGCTCATCCACACCAAAGACTACTACTTAGCAACTAAAAAGGAATAAACTCAATACACAAAACAGCTTAGATGAATCTCAAGAAAATAATGCGGAGTGGGAAAAAAGGTTACATACTACATGATTTACTTATGTAATGTGACCAGATCACAGAAGTGAAGAACAGATTAGTGGTTGCCAGGATTAGGAAGAGGGGAAAGGTAAAGTAATAAAGGAGCAACATAAGGGATTCTGGTGGTGGTAAACTGGTCAGTATTTTTACCACGGTAGTAGATACAAGGACATACAGGTGTAATAAAATGCCATAGAACACACACATGTGCATGAGTACTTGTAAAGCCACTAAAATTTGAATAAGCTCTGTACATTGTACCAGTATCAATTTCTTGGTTTTGACAGGAAGTTATGTAAAATGTTACCACAGGGTAAACTGGATTAAGGGTATATGGCATGTCTCTCATTTTTGTATCTTTGTGTCACTCTGATCATTTCTACATTTCTAAATAGATGGTAAGAAACAAGTAGAAAAAAAGTAAATGTCTTTTTTTGAAAATTTCTAATAATTGTAGTAACAACAATAAAAGGGTGTGGCCTTAAGGTTAAAATGGCATCTCAGACTAGTAGCCAGCATCATACCTAAAGAGGACATATTATAGGCAGCCTCATTTAAAACTATGTTATTTTCATCTCTATTTTAAAAGAAAAATATCTGCTTAGGTGATACAGTCATCTACTTGAATAGTCTAAGGAAGGCTACTAAAAAGATTTGTTAAAACTAATGATAGTCTATTAAAGTAATACTATGCAAAATGTACAGTATTAAGAAATCAATAAATAGCTTTCTTGTTCACTGGCCATAGCCAGTTAGAAATTGTAATAGTAAAATGATCTCATTCAAAATAGTAATAAAAAAATTGGATGTCTGAAAATAAACATGACGAGCAAAGAATATGATGAAAATGAAGAAATCACAGAATTGTATTAAAGAATAATTTGAGAAAAATTGAAAGAGAAACTATGGCTCTTTAAGTTACTTTCAATCCATTTGAGATTTTCTTAAGTATTGAGCAAACCTTCAATGAATGCACTCAGGTTTTTAGGGCTTTAAATTTTTCTTTGGGTTTCTAAATTACTTTTTTAGTTTATCTGAACAGTTAAGTTGAACAGTTTTTAGTAAAATGCTCTTAGTGGTATTTGTGCTTAATAAGCATGTAGCTAGAATTAATCACGGGACTATAATTAGAAACTATATTTGTAGTTATCTTTTCAGGAATAAGTCTTGGTGGCTTTGGTGACAGATGTTCTTGCCTAAGGTGATTTTTAAACATATACGTGTATATGTTTTAATTACAATGAGTAATTTGGATTGTTTCATTTGTAAATTCACCTCAAATTTTGTCTAAAAATTTGTATTGCGATATAGTTCATGTTACACAAATTCTGTTAAACAGACTTCAATTTTTTATGTATGTAAGTCCCACTGTCTCATTTCACATTCATTAAGCTATTAATACTGTCTTCTTTTTGTATAGAAGAATGTAAACCTGTGTATGTTTGTGATCGTTAGCAGTTATTGATAATGTGTATTGAGTTCAGTTCAGCAGACATTTAAGCATAACTTGTTTTACAGCTGAAAAAACTAGTACGGATGATTTTGCAACAGTCTCAGCAAAATAAAAGGCTGTACTTTTTATTGTTGGCATATATGTGTAATACATGGCGATTACATTCATCTTGGGGAACTGATACCTGTTCATACAGTATTTTGATCGTTTTCACTTTCCCTTTCTCAGATCCCCTTTCCCTCTCCACAAAGTCTACCTCCCTGTTTCCTGCCATCTCTCTTTTACTCTTTAAATTATTTATATTTTGGGTTTCTCATATAAGGAAAAGTATGTGGTATTTATCCTTCTGTGTCTGATTTACTTGGCATCAAGATCCATCCATTTTCCTACAGTGACTCAAATTTGTCCTCCTTTATGGTGACTGAATCGTACTCCATTGTATATATATGCTGCATTTTCTTTATGCATTCATCTGTTAATGGGCATAAGACCACTTCCATAATTTAGCTGTTGTGAATTGTGCAGGAGCCTGAACTTTGAAGCTAGCATGATAGTATATCTGTTTTGGATAGGAGGGCTTCATTGAGTCTCTGTAATCCAGGAAAAATAAATTATTAGGTTTGTTCATATGACTCCTGAATTAGCCAACCCAAGTAATACAGAAGTTATCTAGTATTCAGATTATTTGCCCTAGAAATGGAAGAGGACCCTTTAGGGCAAAGGTACTACTCAAAATCCCCTCAAATATTAGTATTTGTCATTTCCTTTGGCGAGATGAGCAGAAGGGAAGAAAAGCTGACACTGAACACCCAGAATGGCTAGGCATAATGAATTTACTGTAATCTTTGGCATGACTAGTATCCAAATTTTATGGACTAGGAAACTGAGATTCATGTTAAAATCAATTGCCCAAAGTCATACCAATAGTAAAGGGCAAAGCCAGCTTTGGAAACTTGGTATGTCAGGTTTCAAAGCCCATGATCTTTTCACTATGCTATGCTTTCCCATGCTTACCTAATCACAAGAGTCATCTAAGGTGTCTATTTAAAGGCCAGGTGATGTACTGTGGGGGGGGGGGTTGGAATTTGAAGCCAGGATCTCACTTCACAAGTGCTAAGCAAGTGCTCTTCTACTGAGCTATATCCTCATCCTTCTGTGTCTCTAACAGAAGTCTTAAGTAATTCTGATCATCAGGGAGGCTTGGGAAATACTAAAAGGCAGAGTTTGAAAGTTTGAAGGAGGCAGGAATAGGATTAGGAATGGATACAAGAGTTTTTATAAAGTCGAAACTTTTATCTGGTTTTCTGTACAAGTAAAATAAGAATAATGTAAGATGAGATTGTGGAAATTGTAAAATTGAGTTAGATTACTTAATCCATATAGACAAACTATTTTCATTTCTTTTTTTAGATGACATTTGTGTGAGTTCCTGGCATTACCTTTATTTGCACTGGGGAACACATGTACTACTAATGGGTATAGGTAAAACTATTTTAAATGCAGACAAAAAAAAGAATTAGAAATATAGAAATTGCCTAAATATAGAATCAGTAATTTCCTCAATTGTAAAAAAAAAAGAATTAGAAATATAGAAATTGCCTGAATATAGAATCAGTAATTTCCTCAATTGTAAAAAAAAAATTACACACACACACAAACTCTTAAATAATCTTAGTATAAAATTTTAATTCTTAAAGTCAAGGTTTATAAAATTTTCATGTTGAAAAAGCTCTCCAGTAGCCACATGTTTTATAGATGAAGAAACCACAACTCAGGATTAAAGGCTTGCTTACAGTTAGTAGCAAACTTTCAAATCCATGCTGGGTAAGTTTCCATCGAACTCTTATGGATTATAGATTAGTGTCAGGAAAAAAGTGACTTATCCAAGGTCACGCTGGTTTTTAGAAATAAATTTAGTGGTGGATCGTATTTGCCTTGTATGCCCTACTTTTTTTAATCTACTTCTAAGTTTTCTTCTTTTTTTCATTACCCTGTTGAAAATGAATATATTTAAAGGAACCCTTTTTAGAAGATTGTATGATTTGAAAAATCATGTACAATCAATGATATGTTAGAAAAGCAAGCCATAAACTTCTTGTTAAAAGGTATTTGACAAATAGACACTTCCAGAATATTTTTGTTAAAGAATTTTAATTTTCTTCACTTTTGTCACAAGATCTTATTTTGCAAAGAGATAAATTAGCATGTCTGAATGCCTGTACATGAATTCTAATAGTAATATAACAGCATTTCTGTCTAAGTAGACACAGTAAGAGCTTTGGATTCAAAATTGAGTTGTTATTTTATCTGCAAATTTAATAGCTCTGTAATCTTGGACAAATTATTAATTCTCAAACTTTTTTCTCTGCTATACATAACAACAAACCTAATGGTTTGTTAATGATTAATTACAGTTAAATGAGAGAATATATGTAACAGATATTTGAACAAAATAGGTAGTAAATGATAGTGTTATTTATTTTCCTTGAGAAGAATATTAATTTCTCAGTGAGTACTTACATTTATTTCCTTATTCAATTTTTTAGCGTGATCATAAAATATGATCTGTATGATTTCTGCTTTTAAGAATTTTAGATTTACTTTATAGCCTTTAGAGCATGGTAAGTTTTTATAACTTCGTAAATACTTGAAAAGATCCCATAGTATTTTTACATTATGAAATTCTATATCTACCTATCCTAATCTAAATTACTTCAAATGCTTTGTCCTTATTTTATTCATTATGTTAGTTGATATTAGTTACTAAAACTTTTTCATCCACACTGTTCCATTTATTTTGTGTCATGGTCCCAAAGCATCTGCTTTTGTGTTTGTGGTTTGTTTAGCCTATGAGTAAATGTTCAGTACTATTATGCATTTACTATTTTTGATGATTTTGTTTTTAAAATACAGCATATGCTAATTGTACACAGTCTTACAGAAATATCTGTTTTCTTACTATGAAATATCACTTATCAAAAGATTTTTGTGCAACTAAGAATAAAAGTTTTAGATTCAGATTTGGATTTGAACATGGGCTCTCCTTGTGAGCCTTGGGTAAGATATTAGACTTTTTCAGGTATTCAGCAAATATTTATTGAACACCTACTATGTGCCAGGTATTTTGCTGGGAACTGAGAATATAGTACTTAAGAATATTGGCATACCAATCTTGAATTAATTTGCTCATTTATAAATTGAAGATAATACCTCATAAAGTTGTTAGACGCATCAAAGTAATTAATAGTGCTTAGCATTTGCTTAGTGAATAAGAGCTCAGTAAATGGTAGCAATTACTATTACTATGTATATTCAGTGCTAATTATAGCTTCAGTCCAAGTAGAGTGACCTTTTAAGTCAGCTTAAGGTTTTTACTTTACATTTTATTTTTGGCATTCATGTTACAGTACTTTCTTTTTCTTTATACTTTTCTATGCTTCAATATTGTGTTTGGGTTTCTTTTTCAAGCAGTAAATAATTGTTTTCATTGTGTAATTTTTTAATTGTAAAACATTTCAGACACATAGTAGAGTAGTGAAAGTTGTGTAATAAACTGCCATGTTGCCAGGCACATACCTGTAATCTCATCACTTGGAGGCTGAGGCAGGAGGATCCCTGTGAATCCAAGGCCAGCCTGGGCTACATAGTGAGTTCAGAACCAGTCTGAACTACATAGTGAGACCTTATCTCAAAAGTAAATAAATAGTCATGTTCCCATAATCCAACCTCTAGGATGATCAATTCATCATTTCATTTCTACTTGTCCTCCCCATTCCACCCATTCCCCCCATACACACCTTTCCTCTGCCCAGCTCTAGTGGATTATTTCCAAGTTGAACCTAGGCATGTCAATTCAGTCATAAATATTTGTGTTTATGTTTCTCAAAAGGCAGATTTTTAAAATATATATATAACTGCCTTACCATTATCACTCAAAATATCAGTAATTCTTGGTAGCATCAAATACCTAATAAGTCACTTTAGAAACCAATTTTTACATTTATAATTTTTGAAATTATTTCTGCCATTTTATATTTTGTATTCTTTTCCTTGTGGATTTTTTTTCCTTACGCCATATGGATGATTTTGTTTGAAGAGGTTGTAAAATATAGAAGAAAGAATTATGGGACTGGAAAAACCTGGATTTGAATCCTGCTTCTGCCATTCACTAATTAACTTTGCTAAGCATTGGTCTCCTCAGCTGTAAAGTAGGGGTAATTGTACTTAACCTCATCTTAGAGTTGAATATGATACCTACATAAGTACTGTTAATAGTATCTGCCACTTGCTGTCTTTGTAGTGATATGGACTGTAGTAAGCATCTATTCTTGATTATTGTGTGGGTTTTTTTAAATATTCTAAAATTTATTGGATAATCACTAAAATAGTGGTTGTTAAGTATTATTTTTAAGAAAGATAGAGAACATAGAATCTTTGCTTCTCCCACTACCCCTTTAAGTTCATGCTAATTTAACCTGAGGTTATATATCTTACCTTTTAACTTTCTAAGGTGCTTTTTCTTTTACATCGTTTATATACTTACATCAATTATTTATACTTCATCATTGACCCTTTTTACTTCAGTGGGATTAATTATTTTCAGTTATTTCTAGATGTTAGCTTGGTGTCAGTATACTCACTAATTCTTCACAACATCAGTATTCTTGAGTTTTTTTAAATTCTCTTTAATGTACCTTTGAACAATTTATTTTTAAAAGATATAACCAGGATGGTGAGACTTTGTGAAATTTTGAAACTCTAAGAATGATCTCCTGTGATCTTTGTATGTGAAAAACTAGGGTGAGGTGTAAAATTCCCAGATCTTAACTTTTCTTTTTCAATTCTCTATAGGTCATTACTTCATTATCTTCTGGCATTTTATTGTTGCAGAGGAGAAATCTGAGGTCAATCTGATTTTAGTTCCTTTGAAATAACCTATTTTTTTCTGCTTGTATGCTTGTAGGATTATATCTTTATCCTTGAAATTTAAAACATTTGCCAGGACATGTCTTGGTGTTGATGATCTCTGTTGAACCTTCTCAGTCTCCAGTCTCAGGTATTTTTTTTCAGAACTAGAAAGTTTTCTTATACTTTTGATTGAATAAACTGCTCTGTTCTTTTTTTTTTAAGAACATTTGTTGTTCATAGATTATTTCTATGTCTGTCTTCCATAGTTTTTTATCTTTTCCTTTTTTTTTCATTTACTCCAATTTGTCCTATGTGGCATGGATTCTGTTTTCTGCAGTGTCAGTTCTAATACTTGCTACTCACAATACAGACTTAATTTTGGCTATCGTGTTTTCATTTCCTTATTCTTATCTCAACATGTCTTATTTCATAAGCAGAATTCCCCTTAGGGGTACACTTCAAAAAACATGAGGTGGATTCAGGCCTAAAACTTACTTTCTAAGGCCACAACCACAGGACCAGAAAAAAAAATAAGTAAATAAATAAAAGCTTCTGAAAGGGTCCTCATAAACTTAAAAATGTAGATGTAAACAGAGGTCATTCCTGTCCTAATATAGAAAATAGAACAATCTTGGATACTAACAGGTCTTTGGTAGTTAGAGGAGTAGCAGAACGACTAGTCATAAGGGCATCATAACTAGAAATAAACTGATTTTTCTAATTACATTTATTGTTTTTTCTTTACAAAAATAATACATAATAAATACATATAATTTTGAAAAGACAATACAAAGAAGAAAATCTTAATGGCCCAGGTAACTACTGATAAGATTTTATATGTTTTGCCCGATACATGCACCCATGTTGGGAGGGAGGGTGCAAAATTGGGGTCATACAGTTTTGTATCCCTTTTAATTTAATATATTGGAAACATTTTTTGCATCATTAATTTTTCTTTGAGGCCCTGATTTAACCATTGCATAGTATTCCTACATATGAATAGATGTATTATGATTTAATTAACCAGTTCCCCTGTTGGTCATTTAGATTGTTTTCTATTTTTCAGTATAATGAGTATGATGAATATCACTGTACATAAGTCTTTATGCACATCTCTGATATTTCCTTAGGATAAATGAGGAGCTGATTCTTAATCCTGTCACATTGGTAAGGATTATATACATTCCTTATTAAGAATATAAAATGCTTGTTTCTTATTGTTTCGATGTGATTGCATAGAAGATTCTTTGGATTCTGAACAATGTGATGGTGTCTTAACCAAAGTTGGAGAGAGGTCTCTGATGCCTCATACTCAACACCTTCATAATGGCACTCTTGTTGCATAAGCTTTGGGCAGGGAAACCAGGGAGTCTGGAAGGCATACATACTTGGGGAAACTTGAGGGTGGTTTAAAAAAAAGTGTGATCCTTGTCCATTCCTACAACCTGGGTCTCCATATTAATGCTCTGTGGCTCTGGACCCTTTCTTTTTTCTCCTTCCTTCCTGTTATTTCAGGCTGTTCTCTGTGAGAAATCCTTTTCTCTCAATGTTCATGTGTACATTTCATTTCTAGGTAAGAAAATGTCAGTAGTTGATATGTTCTATGAAGGTCAAGATGAAATTTTTATCAATCACAGATCAGTTTTTAGTACTAGTATACTTGTACATGATAATCTCCTACTAGACCTGGAGAACTTTTAAAACTTACTTTGTTTAGAGGTATCAGAAAACAGCCTGTGAATGTGCATTGTTATGCCATTACAACAAAGCAATCTGCTTAATAATGTTGCTTAAATGTATTTTTTAATTTAAAAAATCTTACTTTTAACACATCAGCTGAGTAGCTGGGACTATAAGCATTTCCCTTAGATTACTTGGGAAGTTATATAGGTCTTTAAATCATGATTCAGAATTACTGATTGAATTGTTCTTCCTCTCAACCTAGAAGATGATATCAAGTGATAATTTTATACAACACTGAAAGTTGTTTTGAAAACAATTCCTGCTGAAACTCAAGCAAAGTCTCCTTTATCTGATTTGCTCTGATGAGACCCATATTGTAGGTTATCCCAAATTGTGACTTTTTACACGTTTCAGACTCACAAAGTAGAGCATAGAGCATGATTAGCATTTCCTAACCTTTTTCAGTATTTCACATCATATTTGCATATGTATAATCTGCCAAGCTCCATGGTTTTGGGGGTTGGCAGGCATTATGGTGGGATGAGAGGATAAATACATTTGCCTTACTTTTAAACTATTTTTGACCATATTTATTCTTTAACCACATTGTATAGAAATTTAGCACACATATGATGATCGCTTTCACCCTGCTTGGCAGAGAATTGACTGTAGTGGTGAAACAGGCATCTCTCCTATACTTCTTTATTGCATTACGTCTTTCAAAGTTATCTGTGGACTATGAATATTACACAGTCAATTGGGGCAAAAGAGGAGAAGTAGCATTTACTGTAAATCTGCTGCTCTTGGTGGAGCATGCTAATTACAACATGCCTGTGAGATAAACAATATACGCATTTTATGAATAAAGAAACAGGCTCAAAATGTTCAGTGACTTACCCAAATTTAGGTACCTACACCAGTAAGTGACAGAGCTGTGTTTTAAACTTGGTACTGGCCAGTTAGCTTCAAAACATATTTTTCCCATTTGTTTTCTTACAATTAGAGAAATATGCTTTCTTGTTTCATAGGTACTATTCCTTGTTCTTTGGAAACTATGCAAAGTACAATATTGAATCAAACTAAACCTGCAATCTCTAATGAAAACCAAGGGTAATTTTTCAAAGGGAAAATTTAAACTTCTTAACTGCAGAGGTAGCTTAATGTTCATTTCTAATAGATAACATTTAAAGCCTTATTTTTGATGAAACAATATAAAGAATTCATTGAAAAAAGTGGTTTTTGGTTAAAAAAATAAAACTTTATAAGGTTTTTCTGGTATGTAATATAGTATTGGCTTTCAGATTTCCCTACTTTTTTGTTTTTCTTGTTTTTATTTTTTTTGTTGTTGTTTTGTTTTGTTTTTGGGGGAATGGGGTCACGCCACATTGCCCAAACCGGCCTTGAGCTCAGCAGTCTCCCACGTCAGCCTCCTCATTAGCTAGGACTATGGGCATGTGCCACTCTGCCAAGCTACTTTAAAAATTAGGTTGTTCAAAATTTTAAATCTTTGCTAAACTCAAAAAGGAGGTAGGTATTTTTGCAAACAGAGAATAGCATACCTTTTAGATCATGTTTCACTTAATTTTTTCTTAGATTGCTTTTGTGTACTGTTGAGAAATTGAGAAAAGAAGGCATATTGTAAAATTTGTAGATGTCATGAAGCTGAAAACTGAAGAGGCTGATTGATAGATTTGAAATCCAGTCTCTAGAAATTGTAGCAATGTAGAAGATGAATCAAAACTTTAAGGCTTTACTCTTGGGTCTAAGTGTAATAACAGGTACAGTATAGAGAAAGGATGCAGGGCTTAGTCATAATATAAGTAAATAAGAGGGATTTAAATCAACAGAAAGCTTAGTATGTGAGTCAACAATGTGCTGTGCACATACCATAAGTAATGCAGATGTGAACTGCATTAATGTGCATTATTTAGGGCAAGGGAGCCGAAATGGCGTTTACTCTGCATTAGTTGTATAAGGATTGGAATATTAGTTATTTGCATGTAATTCTATGTACTAGTCTTCAAGATGAATGAGTGTGCTCAGAAGGGGAAGGCAGTGAGACTCATCCACCTCAAGTTATCTAGGAAAGACCAGACTCGGCGTGATTTATGGTGATATTGATAGACTTGTTTCCTGTGACTTTGCAGATAGCCTACAGGCAAGTTAGTCTTCATTTATTTGTAATCTTCTTAAATGGAATTACTATATAGTGAAGAATTTCTTCTAGAAAGCAGTGCTTTTTCTGTGATAATCAGAAGGCTGCTTAGGGAACCTACATTCTTGTCTTGGTAGTGTTCATGTGTAGGCAACAAGAGAGTAGAAAGAATTGAAACGTGTGATATATAGTTGGAACAGAAGATTTTTGAGATCCCTTACCAATCGTAACTTTTTAAATTCTAAGACCGAAAGGACTTAATGGAATTTTTTTTATCTTCATAAATCTAGCTCACCTCGATAATAGTAATTTCCATTGGTATATCTCTTTATAAAGTGTTTCCTTATGAGTTATCTTAGTTTTGAGCCAAATAACCCTTTAAGTAGATAGGGCAAGTAGTAACCCCATTTGAAACAGGTAAAGTAATAGACTGAGAGAAAGTCTGAATTGCCCCAATTTATAAAACTTGTAAGTGGCAGATCTATGGCTTTACCTCTGGTCTACCCATTCCAAGCTCAGTACTGTTTCTGCTGTATTAGTTTGCTTTAAAAATAAGTTGTGATACTTGTTTTGCATACTTGGAAAACTGCAAGTTTCTCAAATTGTATTTCCATGGATAATATAGGTATGGCTTAAGTTAGACAAGAGTTCTAAAAGCCAAATAACGAGAAGCCATTGAGCACATCTGTGTTACAGAAATGTAACTGCTTATCATTAATGAAAAATATATTTTGGGCTACTAGATAAATGATTGTGCTATTCACTAACATGGCAGATATAGGAGAAGTAGCAAGTTGGTGGGCCATAGGTGAGGTAGTTGAGTTTTAGATACACGAAAAATACATTGAGTACCAGGTACTGTGCTTAGAGTTGTGTCATTTAGTCTTCACAAAAACACTCTGAAGATGTCTTTTTAAATCTTCTTCATCCGTGTAAATGAAGCTTAGTCTTATTAACCTATCAGGGCTTTATAATCAGCAATGTGAGAACAGGATTTTGAACCTATGTGTTTGACTTCAAAGCCAGTATTTTTCAGAGCTAGTATAAGATCTCTTTTGGGTGTTTTCATAAAGATAAGCAGTAGTGCTGGGCGTGGTGGCACATGCCTGTAATCCCAGCACTGGGGAGGCTGAGGCTGGAGGATCACTGCAAGGTCGAGATGAGCCTGGACTACAAAGTGAGTTCAAGGCCAGCCTGAACTGCATAGCGAGACCCTGTCTCAAAAAAAGACCAAAAAAAAAAAAAAAAGATAATGAGTAGTCAGTGGAATAAATAAATGGTTGTAGCTTTTAGGAAAAAGTAGTGTCCTGAAGATAGTTGGGTGTCCTTACCATAGAAGTGGGCAGTATGTAACCTCTGAAAGTTGTAAAATCAAAATTTCATGTCTACTTTTCCCCTTTTCCTGCACTTTGTCACCATTTTTATGCTTTGTAGCGTATTGTATAGACATTTCCTAACCTAGGAACATCCTCTAGGAGTAGGTGAAAATAAAAGATGCCCTTTTTATAGGGCAGTAGACCTTCTAGGATGAGGGCAATATTTTATTTACCTTTTATCTCCAGATTATCACCTAGAATAGAGCATGAGTGATATGGAATAAATGAATGAATGAGCGAATGAACAAATAGTAAATAGGGATGGGAAGAGTAGAGAGAGGAGTTCAAATGCAGAGAAGCTGCCTCATGTGATGCATTGGGTAACAACGGATGGCCTGCCTTTTACTTCCAGTTTAGAATGCTCCAGAGATGCTCAGCTTAGACCCTTCACTTTTTGAAGTAAAAAGTAGTCAAAGGAGTACTCCTTTTATCCAGTGGAGGAATGAGAGAACACCCTCCGTATTCCTGAATTCTTTTTCAACTACACATATAATACGTATTCATTGTAGACACATTAGAAAATTCCAATAAGAAAAAACAAAATTTAAATCGTCTAAAATTCTACTACCCAGAGATACCCACTGTTAACATTTTGGTGTATATCCTTCCAGAGTTTTTCCCATACAAATATATACATTTAGACATGTATATATTTGTTTGAAATGGGACCATTACAATCCATATTGTTTTGTAAACTGCTTTTTCACTTATTAAATGTGACTGTCTTTCCATGTCAATAAACTTACATCTTTATCATCATTTTTAATGATCACATAGTATTCCATTATATGGATGTACCATAGTGTATTTAACTAGTTCTCTATTGTTAGGAATTTAGGTTCCCAATTTGGCGTTCTTCTTAGAAAAACATGGTGAGCATTTTTTGTACACTTGTCCATTTGAAAAAGAAAAGGATAGATGGGACATTTCAAAATTGTGTGTTTTATTAATAGACTCAGATTGCCTTTCTGAAAGGTTGTGCTGATTTACACCTTTTCCAGCAATAAAGCCAGAGTGCCCTTTTTTCCATGCCCACATTAGCACTGTTATTTTTCGGTAAACCATTACCAACTTGAGAGGCAAAAGGTATCCTTGGGTTAAATGCATTTCTGTAATTGGTACTAAGGCTGAACTCTTCCCTTATTGCTCATTTCTGTTGAGGTTCATTTTTTCTTACAGGTTTGCAAAGCAAAGCTCTTTATGTATGAAGAATACCAACCCTTTGTCATGTGTTGCTTTATTTTTTTGTAATCAGTTTGTCTTTTATATTATATTTGTGTCTGACAGAAGTTTTTAAACTTTTCTGGATTCAAGTGTCATTTTTTTCTTTATGATTTCTACCCTCCTTACCCATGATTATTATTTACCTGTATTATAATACTTATTTGATTTATTTTTGACATTTAAATGTTTTATCCATCTGGAATTTACTTAGCTATAAGAGATTAAACTTAATTTTCTCTGAAATAATCAGTTTCTCTGATTAATTATTAACAGTTGAGTTTAGAATGTGTTTTGCCATCCAAAATGCTTTAAATGATGTTTGGTAAGGTTTAAGACCACTTGTAATGCATTTAACTAAAACTCAAGAGCTCACCTGGAAAGGTAATCATCATTTCTTACATTATTTCCATGGGAAAATGTTTTATAGTTTCAAGTAACTAACTTACAGATGAAGTTTTGAAGCACAACCTGTTGCAATTTTGAAACTGCATTCTTAGATGGTAGTTCTACTTTACTAGAGCCCTTTAGAAGTGAAAGTATTCCGGAATGACATTTTTTTTTGTCTGCCTTCATTTAACTTTGATGTGATATATATTTTGGTAACTTTCTGTTTGCTGTGCTTTTCACAGAATGGACAGCAAATTATGGATGAACCTATGGGAGAGGAAGAGATTAATCCACAAACCGTAAGTAAAATATTGTATCACAAGGTAGAAACAAATCAGATACCATAAATTTATTCTTGTTTTTTAAATTGATCAATCATTTTCTATTATTAAGAGTGTATTGAGTGCCGGGGATATAGCTCAGTGGCATAAGCACCTGCCTCGTAAGCGCAAGGTCCTGGGTTTAATTCCTGGTACCAAAAAAAAAAAAAACAAAAAAGAATGTATTGATACTTTACATTAATTTTACCAAAATATATTCTTGAATATGCCAGTGACCTTTCTAAAAGCTATTTGCTAAGACTGGTATTACGAGAATGACAAAGCAAGTTGCTTTGTACTTTTGAAGGTTTTTATTAATGTGTGTATTTTTTAAAAAAGCAAATGACTATAAATTTATTAAACACAAAAAATATATGAAGATCATGCTTTATGGAAATACTAATATCTAGAATGTAAACATTAACCGCTTCCTCACCCATTTTGTTGTCATGGTGGTGGTTCACTTCTGAATCCCTACTAGTTCAATACCTGGCACATAAGAGATACTTATTATATATTACATAAATGAAGTAATAAATTGTTATGCCTCACAAGATATACATTGTCAGCAGATTAGCTATAATCTTTTTATTCTTTCCATAGGACAATTATTTTTTATGTTTATAAAATACATGTTCTGCAATTTCCCTTTTTCACTCATGTCTTGAACATTTTTTATATATATATAAAAATATACGTACTATTGATCTCTTTTTAAAATGTGCACACAGTAATCTGTTTTATGTATGTCCTATATTTAATGTAATTTCCCCCATTTGTGAACTTACATTTCAGTAGAATGTAGTCTTAAAAAAGGATGTATTGGAACAAAAAGTATGAATGAATATTGAACATTGAAGTCTCAATATACATTACCAAATTGCCTTACAAAAGGATTGTAAACATTTCACAATATGAGACTACCAGTTTGACTATTTCCTACTCAGCACTGGACGTTATAAAAAATACTGAGCTACTCTAAATATGTATTACTTTCTCATTTTAATTCATATCTCATTTGATTATTAGTAAGGTTATGTATCCACACACTATTGGCTTTTGTATTTTATGTTCTGTCCAATTTTCTTTTGGGTTACTTGTCTCATTTTATAGAACCTTTTAATATATTCTGGATATTTACTCCATGTTTATTATATATCTTACAGATATATTATCTTTTTTTCAAACATTGAATCTTTTTCATTTATGTATATAGAAGTTTTCATTTTTAAATGGTCATATTTGGCTTTATTTCATACTTTGGTTAGCATATCCTTCCCTGCTCCAAGGTTATAAAAATACTTGTTCTCTTACATTTTCACCTATTAAGTTTTTCTTGTTATTTGTTTGTTGCTATGATTTTTTTTTCCTTTTGCATTTTTATTTTGCAACTGTGACCCACTTGGAATTGTAGTATCTGGTATGAGGTAGAACTCTATAATTTTTCTTTACAACTACATGGCCTGTTGTCCTAACCCCTATTTATTGAGTAAATAAAATCCATTCTTTACCCACTCATTTGAGATACCTGTTGTATCATACTTAAAATTACCTTCTACTCCCTATATAAGTTTCCTAGGACTCTCATAACAAATTAGCACAACCTAGCCAGGCGTGGTGGTGCACGCCTTTAATCCCAGTACTCTGGAGGCTGAGGTAGGAGGAGTGTTGTGAGTTCGAGACCGGCTTGGGATACAACGCGAGCGCAAGGCCAGCCTAAGCTACACAGTGCGACCCTGCCTCAAAAAACTAGGGCCAGGAGTTTGACTCAGCGGCTTAAGCACCTGCCCTGGCAGGTTCGAGGTTGTGAGTTCAATCCCCGGTGCCGCAAAAAAAAAAAAAAAAAAAAAAAATTACCACAACCTGGGTGGCTTAAGACAAAAGAAATTTATTCGGTCAGTGTTTTGGAAGCCAGTAGTATGAAATCAGGGTTTCAGCAGTACCATGCTTTCTCACTTCTAGGAGAGGATCCTTCTTTGTCTATTCCATCTTCTGAATATTTCGATTTTGTATAATTTTTCAATTACTGTAGTTTTATTATATGTTTTTATATGTAGCAAGATAAAGCTTCCCACCTTTTTATTTTAAAAATTATAGTTTTATGGAACTTAATTCTTCAGATAAACTTAAAAGTTAATGTCAGTTATCCTCTGAAAATTGTATTGGAACTTTCATCAGAATTGCACTAAATTTACAGATTAACATGAAAAATTATTTTAATAATCAGTCTTTATTCAGAAATAATCAGTTATGCTGATATTCTATTATGTTCGTTATCAAAATTGTATGACTTTTTACATATAGTTCTTCTACATCTCTTATTGAGATAATTCATTGCCACTCTGAGAGGCTGAGACCAGAGAATGGTAATTTCAAGTGCAACCTGGGCAATTCAGTGACTTAGTGAAACCCTGTCTCAAAATAAAAAAGTAAAAAAAAACTTTTGTGAATTCAAATAGATTGTCATGAACATTGTGTCTGTTATGGAAGAATGAGGGCTTACTACTCTTCTGCTTCAAATTCCCTCAGTAGTTTTGTGCTTCCTTTAAATAAAGTCTAACCTCTGCATCAGGACCTACTGGGCCCTGCGTAATAAAACCTTGCATACTTCTCTCCACATCTTCTCTGGCCACACACCTCTGCCCTCTACTGAAAGTCCACTTGGATGCATCAGCTTCTCTTTAGATTCTGGGCTTTCACAGCTGATGTTTCCTCCCCCATAATCCTTTTCCCTTACCACTCCCCTCCATTTTTAATCCCTAATCATCCTTCAGGTCATTTCAAGTGAGACATCTTCCTAACACACAACTATTATTTCCACCTTGAGTTAAATGTTTTCCATTCTGCTGCTTAGAGCAGCCTAATGGCAACACCATGCCAGATCCCATTATGTATTTACTTGTCTGTATTTCCTACTAAACTGAACTATTATTTTATGTGCTAGTTGGTGTTAATTAAAAGAATGCATAGATTAAGTTTTAGGTAGCATGGGGACCCAGGCATGGGGGCTTAGTGCCTAGGACTGCCTTCAAATTTTGTCTAGATTCCTACACCCTCACAAACCATTTGAGGCATTTTACTTCATTGGTGTATAGTATGTATCTGCATGTAAAAGATGTAAAAATGATCAGTAAGTGTAAATACTGATTTTTCCTGTCATCAGCTACCTTTTTTCTTTGTGTAACAATTTCTTTGGAAAGAAAAACTCCAAATTCTGTTCTCTTTAAGCTGAAATTAAGTGGTTTCCATTGTGATGTTATGTGTTTGTCCTTTCTGTTACAATATTGGTAGCACTTATATTTGAGAGAAAACTACATTCTAGAGACAGGTTGAAAAGATGAAGGGTTAAGATATTACCAGCAAGTTTTCACTATGTAGCCCAGGCTGGCCTTGAATCCCAGTGATCCTCCTACTTCAGCTTCCAAGTCCTGGGATGGCATGCCACCACATCTGGCTAATTGTTCTTACTAAATCTTCCTTTTATCAACTACTAATAATTTACATGGTGAAAGTTGAAATGTTTTATTAGTTACCTATTTGATGCATTATAAATTATCCCAAACTTAGTGACTTAGAACACATACATTTTTAATCTCATAGTTTCTGTGGGCCAGCAATCTGGGAACAGCATAGCTGGATGTTTTGTTTCATAGACTCTCAGAGACTCAAGTCAAGGTATTGGCCAGATTTAGAGCCTCATCTGAAACTTCACTGGGGAAGGATCTGTTCCTAAGATCATGTACTTGTTGACCCAGATTAATTCATTCTATAAATGTGTGTAAGGAATTTGTCAGCTAGTAAGCTTACTTATAGGTTGATTGGTCCCTTTTTCATGATCTAGAATGCAGAGAATAATGATAAGCCAGTTTTGACTAAGACAAGACAGTAGAAAGGATAGAGGAAAATGAGAATGAATCTGAGTCCCTTAATGATTCAATGGTCTAGTGAAACGTCTTTATCCCAAACTACCCTCTTATCCATGGACTTCTGTGTATTTAATGTCTATTAGGTCCCAAGTACTCTGCTACCTTGTTAGAGATAGAAAAGCATCTAAGTGAAACTTGTGATTTTTATTTATTTCCCCCTTTTCCCCAACTTGTGGTTTTGAAATGGCAAGATAAAACTGTTTTATTCCTCTTCTCTCCTGGGAAATTATTACCCAAAACAACATAGAGAATAGGAAAATAGAAACTTGGTCTTTGAAATCAGAAGACTTGTATAATTTGAACTACAAGTCATAATATGAAAAGCAGATGGGAGAGTGGTAATAAGAGGAAGTTAAAGAGCCAGGTGTGGTGGTGAGACCGTATATCAAAAATACACAGGATTGGGGTTGTAGCTCAGTGGTAGGGCACCCCTGTGTTCAATCCTCAGTACTACCAAAAAAAAAAAAAACCCAGAAAGTTATAGGTACTAATTGATTTTAAAGGAATATCCTAACAGAGAGCATGGCTTATTCACAGCCCCAGATCCTCAGAAGAGTGCAAAAATAGGGCCTCTAGGTATTTTCAAAAATGGAGGGTAGGCATGGGGCTGAAAACAGAAATTGAGCGAGTGATGATATAAACAGCCTCTATGTTCCCACTCATCTGGGGATGAAAGGTATTTCATTAGTGAACACCAAAGAGTATCTGGACTTGGGGATCTGGACAGGCACAGTAGGAGATGGGACGAGGTACAGTACTAGGCTGAAAATAAGGAGGGCAAGTGAAATCCTGCTACTGAGTGGCAGTATGGCCCCATTATATCCACCAGGACCATATCCTATAAGCAAGAGAATGGGTTGTCCTTACCTAAAGAAACTTGTAAAGGCTACCTACTTGGCCATCTGACCTATAAGAAAGCTTACCATTTGACAAGGCCCAAAATTTCCAAGCCACTTCTTAGTGTGTACTCTTGCTGTTACTCATTCTCTCTTGCTCATTCCCCACTGCTGTCTGTTTCTGTCTCTGTCTCTGTCTCGTCTCTCACCCTCCCTCCCTCCCTTCCTCTTCCTCCTCCTTGTTCTCTCTCTCTCTCAAACACACACACACATGCACACACACACACACACACACACACACACACAAAATGAGGAAGTGAGGTCCCACTGTATTGCTCAGACTGGGCTCAAAGTCTTCCTGCCTCAGCCCCCTGAGTAGCTGGGAATACAGGTGCATAGTGCCTTGCTCTTAAATATTAGCAAAAAGCCAAATATCATCACCCAATGTAAGAGAATGAGATCTTAAAAGAATAGGCAATACAGGTAAAAAGAAAAATCACTGTCCCTTGAGCATTGACAAAATTGATTTGTACAATAATAGTGGGTTGCTAGTTTTAAAAAATCACAAAAACAAGAAACTTTTTTAGATGTTAAAAATGATAGGAGTAGTCTGAGACACAGAGGCAAGAGGATCACAAGTCCGTAGTGACTTACTAAGACCCTGCTTCTAAACTTAAAAAGAGGTCTGTGTATGTAGCTCATTGCAAAGCCCATGGGTTCAATTCCCAGTACCATCCCCACAAACACAAAGATAGAAATGATTTACATTTTAGTAGAATTATTTAGAAGCTAAAATCAAGAGGTTTTCCTAAAAAGTAGAAGACAAAGAGATTAAAAACAGGAGAGAAAAAGAAGAGCAATCTAATACCTAAAGGGAATTTTAAACAATGAGAGAAATGAGGGAAAAAAATGGGAAAGAAACTCAGTAAGAAACCTTTTCCCCTCACATTTTAATATCTCTAAAATCAGAGTGCTTGTTATAATCAATGGTGTGATGCATTTTGATTGATGATATTTTTTCCATAATGGTGTAGTAATAATCATCTTCTTAGATTAAGTGGAATACTATAATACCCCCCTGTTATGGTTTGTGCTTGAATAGCCCCCAAAACCTCATTCAATCATGAAGGCGACTGAGTCTAGTATTTGTGATTGGTTCATTGTCTAGCCCTGGGATTGGCAGTGTGAGTGCTGCACCCACGAAGGGGCAGGGAGCCAGCATACAATATAAGAGAGGGAAAGAGATGTGTTTTTCCCCTTTTTGCCCCTTTCACACTTGTTGCTTGCAGCCACTGTGAACATCTGCCCCTCAGCCATGCCACCCTTCCTTGGAACCAGCTGAGTATGGACTGAAACCTCCAAAAACTGTGAACCAAATAAATCCGTCCTTGCTTCACTTTGGGCAACAAGTATTTTGTCTCCACGACAAGTAAAAAGTAATCAAGACACCCCCCCAAATTTCTCAAATGAGGATCACTGTTCTCCAAATTAAAACAACCCATTGAAAGCCTTACAATAGAAGAGAAACAGAAAATGTTTTAGTCTCAAGAAGGTTCATTTTTATGCAATAACAAAACAACAGGAATAAGAGAAAGTCCCAAAAACTTTTAGAGGTTTTTAAAATAAAAAAAATGTTTGGATATAAGAATAATATTAGAAGGTCGGCCTGAGTTCCACAGTGCAACCCTGCCTCAAAAAACCAGGGCTGGAAGTTTGGCTCAGCTTACGCACCTGTCAGGCAGGAGCGAGGTTGAGAGTTCAATCCCTGGTGCCACGACAAAAAAAAAAAAAAAAAAAAAGAATAATATTAGACTTTCCAGCACTAGAAATTAGAAAACAAAGAGCAATGCCTTTAAAATGTATCGTGAAAATGATTTTCAACCCCAGTGTTTTCAGACACCTGTTTTAGGAAATTGCTGGAAAATGGGCTCTGCCAACACTAGATAATTGTTAACTAAGATAAGGAAGCACGATATTCAGGAAACAAAGGATCCAACACTACAAGCCTGATGAAGAAAGTTCCTTCCCATTATGATGAATAAAGGAAGCTTCAGAAGACTAGATCATTCAGTAGGTTTAGAGAGTACTCAATCCAGACTGAAGCAGACAGATCGTTCCGGACATGCTACTTCCAAAGACAGCAGAGTTGGGTGTTGGTGATGTAATGAATTTACCAGTAGGTTTGAGCATTGAAAATATACATGAGAGGCTGTTGCAGGGTGAAAAGAAGTTGAGACAGATACAAAAAAATTTTTTTTAAACAAAGCCACTGTAAGCTTAAGGAAAAACAGAAGTTGTCTGTGGGGAGGGATATAACTAGAGTACCTCAGTAATGAACATTATTTACATAGTTACAGTTATTGTGAAGACTACCAATTTAATAAAAATTGGTGATATGAGTGCTAAGTCATTTGTATAGTGGGTGTCCAGAGGTGATATCTGAAATCGATGACAAAGTAGTATTAGGTTACTATTTGTCACGTAGTGGAAGATAGCAGAAGGAGTGATGAAAAGGATATCAAGAGCATGGGGTATGCCTGCTTTTTTAGGTATAACCCTAGTAGTAATTTTGGCCCTTTAAACTCTTGATAAAATTGTAAGTAAGATTTTAAAAGTAGTTGTAACTGGTTCACAAAAGACGTGAGATATAACTTGAGCTTTGAAGAATAGGTATAGGATTTTGAGGCATAAATGTTAATGTTGAGGTGAAAGCATTCTCATGGCAAAATGGTATAAACAGAAGCGAAAGGGTAAAAAAAATGAGATATATTAGAGGTAGTTAAATCAGTTTGTCTAAAACAGTAATCATAAAGGAAAGCCTAATTTCTCCTGAACGTAAAATATCTTCACACAGACCTCCTTGATACATGGAGTTAGTCCTGGGGTATCATTTGAACATATCCCTTAGGTTTGTATTTGTAGTAAAGAGTCATTTTTCAGAGCTTATATCTTCCTTTCTTCCCTTTGGATTTTGCCCTGCAATCTGTCTCTCTCCCATACCTTTCATCCTCTTCTGGAATTTTAATATTGTTATCCTTCCTTCTGACTTTCTTAAAGTTCAGTCCCTTCCTGTCTTTACATAACCTAAAGACTGATTTTCTCCATGCATTTCATAAAACATAAGAAATCTTGTCTAATTAAATTGATCCTGAAAATTAACCAGTAGTCATCAACTTCTTCTGTCTCTCACCCAGGAATGTGTGCTTATTAACCCAGATCTATGCATAATAGTTGGATTTCTTATGGTTAACTCACCCCAACCAGTATCTTTTGTTCTTTCTTCTCTGCTAAAGAGACTGGTTTGTTTTTATCTTTGATTCCTGTAGGACTGAAGAGGAAAACTGCCTCCATAGCACAAGGTAGAATGCCTTATATAGCACCTCAAGATAAAACAGCTTCCTAGACTCCATCATTTTCTATCGTTTCTCAGTTGACCAGTGAACTCTATGCTCTTGTATGATCCATGCTGAAGAATAAAGAATCTTGGCTGTTAAGGTATCTTTAGTGTTCAAAGAATAAAAGAGTTTCCTGTTTAGTGGGTGTCTTAGTTACTTTCTTGTTCCTAAGAAACAGTACCAAACACCCAGAAATTAAAGGAAGAAAGATTTATTTTGGCTCTCAGTTTGTAGAGGTTTTAGTCCATAGTCATGTGGCTGCAAGGCAGGGTAGCATGGCAGAGGGGCCTAGCAGTGGAGGCTTGCTTATGGCCTGGACAGCAGGGAGCAAAGACAGGGATCAAGGGAGAAGGGAGGGAGATAGATCCTTCCCAGCCACACCCCCAGTGTCCCACCTCCTGCCAGTCAGGCTGAACCTCCCACCATCACATTTAGTCATAAACTCATCAATGGAGGAATCCACTGAAGTGTATCAGGTCCCCATGATCCAGTCACCTCCCAAAATCTCCACCTATGAGCACATGAAGCTTTGAGGGGACATCTAGATATAAACGATAACAGGGAGGAAATAATTCTGTTTAACAGTCCTTGTGGTACCAGACAAAGGTCCTTCTGAAGACTGAGAATGAAAGACGATAAATAAGTACCTAGCGTGAAGAGCCTAATAGGTGTTTTCCTGTCCTCTTCCTTCCAGAGGCTGGTCCTGTTCTCTCAGATTGTTTACCAGGGATAAATTATTGCCCCTTAGGAACTAGGGTGGTAGCAAGTAATTTTCAGTGACATTAGGGCTAGCTAGGCTCAGACAAAATTGTGAAATGTGTTGATTTTCCCTTAAATTGGTTTTGACCATGTTCTCTGTCACTCATCCACTCCTTCATTCATTTATAAATAAGAAACAGGATCTCATTATATTCCCTAGGCTGGCCCTGAACTCCTGGACTCAAGTGATCTTTTCTCAGCCTCCTGAGTAGCTGCACTCAGCTCCCCTTTGGCATTTATTTCTGATGACAGTACATACATGAGTTGCTCATGATATCAACTTTGTAAATATTACTACAATCCAAAACACTATATTTATGTCAACTCAGTTTTCATAGCTCTTATAATCATGTGCATGACTGTTAAGAATTGGAGAAAATTTGTTAAAAATAGTACAGGTTGAGTATCCGTGTCCTAAAAATCCAAAATGCTCTGATGGCTAAAACTTTCTGAGTGCCACAATCATGCCACAAGTAGGAAGTTTCACATTTGACCTGATTTTGACCTGATGTGACAGATTGCAGTCAAAATACAGGCACATTAAAAATATTGTATAAAATTACTTTCAGTCTGTGTGTATATAGTATCTAAGAAACATAAATGAATTTTGTGTTTAGACTTGGGTCCCATATATTTATCTCATTATGCATTTGCAAATGCTCCAAAGTTAAAAAAAAATCACAAACCTGAAACATTTCTGATGCCAAACATTCAGGTTAAATGATGCTTGACTTGTAAGGATAAAAATTGTTTAAAAAGCTAAAGTAAAAATAAGTTGTAGATTATCTTAAATCTAGTTAAGGAAGAGCACACCTGTTAAGCACACCCCACAGTCTTGTTGGTCCATTAATAGTAATTTCTTCCATCTTACACTCATACTATTATTCTAGCTACTGTTCATACAGTAACCATGACGGTGCAATGAGAAGTGTGATGCTTTTCATCTATATCCAGGGTATTTCACCAGTTATTGGTGGCCTGTTGGTTTTTATCATTCTTTTCCTTGAAAGTCCCCTCAAGCTGCCTAAACACATTGATTTGAACATCCAAAATGATACTCATCGCCATGAATCCAGCACTCACTTGCACATCTTAGAGTCATCATGGTTCAAGCACCAAATGAATTACAGAAAGAGAATCCCTCACAGAGTATACAGTAGGCAGCGTACTTACTTAACACAGGAAAATCCATTAGAGTTCTCATTGTCCAGGAAGATTGTGGTGTGTGATACATTAATACTTATTATTTGTGTTAATAATTTGTTGGATAATGTTTCATGTCTATATTTTTTATCTTAAATAATTTTTGAGAATATAGTAATATACAATGTGCTGATAATTGTTACTGTCTTATTGGCTGGTTGTGAAATTGTTTTGCTTTGATTTCTTATTTTCCTTTTGTTTAAAAAAAAGAAATACTTATTGACTAGCTGTGTAGAGTATTGTTTGTCATTCTAACTCTCCTTGGCTTAGGGTGTATTTTAGTACTCAGAAGGGGAGATACTCTAGTAGATTTAAGAATATACCACTTAGGAAAATATTTTTGAGATAAGTGACTTAAAATTAGCAATGCTGATGACATCAGATAGGGTATGTGTACACCAGGCAAAATTTTCAGGCATGTAAAGCTTTCCTTTGCTAATTTTCGGCTCGCTTTCATTGCGTATTTTCATTTCATTCACTTTTTTTTTTTTTTTTTTTTTTGGTACGGGGATCAAACTCACAACCTCGTGCCGGCCAAGCAGGACGTTAAGCCACTGAGCCAAACTCCCAGCCCTATTTTTTTCAAGCCGGGTTGCACTATGTAGTTCAGGCCGGTCTTGCTCACGTTGTAGCCCAAGGCAGCCTCGAACTCACAACGCTCCACCTACCTCAGACTCCCAAGTGCTGGGATTAAAGGCGTGCGCCACCACACCCAGCTCATTCACTTCTTAGTGTCTCTTTCCTTTACCCTAAGAGCTAAAAGTTCTTTTTATCATTGCTTACCTCTCATAAGTTGCCTCTGATCTAAAATCACTTATCCTCTGCTCTAGTCTGTTCATCACAATACCCATTTCTTTAGGTTGAATGATCTCATCCACATTTAGAAAGGAAGCTAAGTGATTTAATTATGTTATGTTCATGTATGAATAGTTGACTGAGTCACCCTGAAATACTGGTATATAGAAAATTGTAACTCTTTTACCTGAATGAATATTTTAACTATTTTAGACAAGCATGACTAGTAAAAAAAAACTTTAGGCCAATCAGAAAAAAATGTGTGGACGAGGAGAGGAATGATATATTGCTACCTATTGCGAAATTCTGACCTTTAACAGTGGTGCTGCTGCCTCTAACCCTCTTTTCACACTCATGTGAAAGACCGTAAGTACAACACAGTGTGCTTTCCATCAAGATAGCCTTACAAATAATCCCTGTCAGTGCTCTGGGAAGCCTTTACGACTAGGTTCAAGTTAATCATCTTTATGAAACTTATTTTCCACCTTTTATTTAAAATCTTAGCCATTTAGCACTTTGTAGCGTTAGCTATTGGTAAATGTGTGCTAAAGGTTAAATTTTGCATCAGATAAAAATTCGTAGATACTAAATCCTTTACTGTCTGAAAAATTCAGTTATCTATGCAAAAATTATATCCAAAAAAATCAGTTTAAGAACATGTTGATTTTAAGTTTTTGTTATAGGCCTTTTATTTACAGAAGGATTCAGCTATTATAGGGTCTTGAAGATGATTTTTAATTGGATTTGACAGTAGTTAGGTTTCAAATCTATGGTGTAGAAAAGTTTTCAGAAACTCTACCATGGAAAGCCAAACAGGATATAACCACAAATAGGAAGCAGTTTAAAACATCATAACAACTGAAACATTTACAGATGAAATGATATAATGCCTGGGATTTGCTTCAAAATACTTAGTTATGGGAGTAGGGAGACATGAGTATGTAAAACAAAACTGGGTAAGTCTGTCTACTTCTAGGAGTGCTTGAAATTTAATTTCAAAAAGTGCCTGAGGTTTAACTTCAAAAATTTAATAGAATACTAAGTGTAACACTATACTAATATGAAAATATTGCCAAAATATATGGTTTTTAAGAAAAATTGAAATTACATCATTTGGGAATGGGCAGAAAATCTCCCATCCCTATAGCCATAGGAGGAATTTAAATCATTAGGAAATGAGCACTAGCAACTCACCCCTCCTACAGTTCCAGACCCCAGTGATTTCTTGGGAGTAAAATCTTTAGAACTATAAAGAAGTACATCGCTCCTGGGGTTTTTTAATTGACTCAAAGCATAAAAAAATTTGCATCACTATCCAGTTTATTTTATAAAGTTAGCATAAGCTTAAAAATAGAAATTGGCACAGAGAAGGAAAACATGCTAATTTAATTTATGAATATAAATACAGGACCTGGGGATATGTCTCAATGGCAGAGCTCTTGCCTTGTATGTGCAAGGCCCTGGGTTCGATCCCCAGCACCACACACACGCACAAAAAAAAAAACCTGAATATGAATACAAAAATCTTAAAATACTTACAAGTCAAGCACAGAATTATATTAAAACAGTGAATAAATAAATGAATCTGCTACTGGCAAAATAAAAGGGCAGTGGAAGGAAGGAGAAAAAAAAGAATTGAGATGTGTTATGTACATGTACCCAGTTCCCAGCAATGAATGTAATCATTATGTACTGTAGACATGTACTAATAAAGTTTTAAAAAAAGAAATATTTGAGATTTACTCATGTAGCTCAGTAGTAGAGCACTTGGCTCTTACTCAAAGCTCTGAATTTCAATCCCTAGCACTGAAAAAAATAACTAAACCTTTAATTTTCCCAGAAATACAACATAGATCAGTACTAGGAAATCTATTCATCTAAGTTATCAAATCTTTAGGTCAAAGGAGGGAAAAGTTGGTGACCATATTAATAGATAATAAAATTATTTCTTATAAAATTAAACATTCATTCCTCTTTTAGTAAAGAGGAAATGGTCTGACCTTAGCATGATATATTTAAAACCAAATATTTATATCCTATCTGAGTACTTTCTTGAGTGCATTCCGTGAATCAGGATCAAAGGCATTTGTTAACGTTCACCTGAAGCTCCATAGACTGAAAAGTTTGGGTTTTGTTCTATGATAGGAAGTCAGTGAAGAATTTCAGGTAGAAGCATAGCCTGGTCTGATTTCTGTACTAAGATTATTCTGATGCTGTAGAGTGAAAGGAAACTTTGGAAGCAGAAAAACCATACTCCTGACAATACAGTTCTGCTTTTAGAAATTATTTCTCTTAAGTGTGAATGTGCACAAAGAATGAGACATTAATAGTGGTATAGATCAAATGCCCAACAATAGATTTGTATTGTACATTTTTGGACAGTCATTAATAGTGGATTGAAGGTTATTTAATAATTGAACAAGGACCAGAAAACTATATCCATGAGCCTGCCACCCATTTTTGTAAATGAAAATTTTTTTTTATTGAAACACGGCCTCACACATTCATTTTCCCACTGCATTGGCAGAGTTGGCAGAAACCGTAATGACCTGTAAAGATTGAAGTATTTACTAGCTGGCCCTTTACAGAAAAAGGGATGACAAGTAGTATGGTCCATGTGTGTGTGTGAGTGTGTACAGAAAAAGACTAGAAAGAAAATCTCCAAAATAATTATTTCTTTCTTTCACTTTTCTCTTTTTTGTCTATTTTTATTATCTAAGTTTTCTATAATGGATGTGTATTGTTTTTATAATAAAAATTGCTTTTAAATTATAATAAAGTAGGTCCGGGAAGGTAGCTCAGTGATAGACCACTTGCCTAACATGTGCAAGGTCCCGGGTTCACTTCCCAGTACTACAAGATGATGATGATGATGATATACAGTATATGATAACACCTGCCTGGCAGGCACAAGGTTGTGAGTTTGACCACCGGTGCAAAAAAAAAAATACAGTATATGATAAAACAAATAAGGTAAAAATGAAAATATTCGCTGAAATTTAATAAGACAAATTTTAAGAAATTTAAGTTAGAGATAAAAGAGCATATAAACAATATGTAGTTTCGTATGTCCAGTCATACAAAATAACAGCCATTATGTAAGGTCTTACAGGCTGCTATTTGCTTTGGGAATATGAGGCCTGTTCTCAAGATTAAAATGATCCAGACAACAGGATGTGCTTAACCGGTAACCAGTGCCTTAAAAGATAGACCAAGGACTTTAAGAACTCACATTATAATTAGGAGGTAGATAGTCATCTACATAAAGCATTTTTTAAAGCGACGAGTTTAACATGATTATAAGAAATTCTAGTCACATAAGCTAGTCTTCTAATTTTGCTTGTGGTGCCTTTTAAGGGAAAGAATTTTTTTAATCAAATCTTTATTAGTACTTTCTTTTTTGGCCTCTGCATTTTCCAAATATCACACATCCTAACATTTCTCTGTGATGTAAAAATGCCACATTTATGCTTTTCTGTCATTCTTTTTGTCTTTTGTATAGCCATACCACATTTTTTAATTAAGATACCAGTTTATCTCAAGGAGACTTATTTCAGATTATGGTGTCTGAAATACTGCTTCATTTTCTTAGTGCTAATATTAAAAAGCACACACAACAAAATACAAATTATTAACCCAAGCATTAGTAGCAATTAAATCCAATTTCAACTAATTCCTTAAGTTTAGAAATGGTTATTTGCTCTTTTTTAAAAGTATTACTTGAGTAAAGTTGATGACTGCTCTCTACAGAGACACTCCTTAATTGATTGTGCATTAAATATGATCTTTGCTTCTGCTTGACCTAGTCTTAAGAACAACTTTATGTTCAGACTATGGTTCTGTGTTAGGTGGTTGTCCTAAACTTACTGCCTTTTTTGAGCATCATGAGAATGCTTAAGTAATTCCTTTTGGGGAAGTGGGAAAGTTCTGTTTCTACGTGATTCCCTTGCTGAAAAAATTGAAGCATGCATTTTTTCATTGAGAGAAGTATGCAGTTCTCCAGGCAAAACTCAAAGTTCTGTCTTGGATTCTTATTTGAGTCTAATATATTTGGTTACATAGGATGATTTTTAATTGAGCAATTTTTTAAGTTACTGTAACTTGAATGTCTATTAGGTCACTTTTAGTGGCCTAATATTCTTCATTCTACTGTGTCATTCTATTGCCATGAAACATTCAATATAGCAAAAAGAGCCCTGCCTTTTCATGTCTTTCCCATTGCACATAATGGCACTCTGGTGTTTGCTTAGTCAATAAGTGCTGAGCTGAGTTCCAGTTATAGATAGCTTCATCACCAAGTACGTGTCCATCTCAACCATAGTTTCTTCATTCAGAACATGAAGTGATTATTCTTGGCATTTTCTCCTCTTTGTTTTTCTTTTTTGTTTTTGGTTTAGTTTGGTTTTTGGCTGCAAACAAGGGATTGAACCCAGGGCTTCACACATGCTACACATGCACTCTACTACTGAGCTACACTCTGCTCCATGTTCTTGGTGTTTTCTAGAGTCCCTTCAGGTATTGAAAATTCTAGTAGTTTAGTGAAATTATGAAAGGCTATGTAGATTAACACTTGAGGTTTTTGTTGGTGCCACATAAATTAAGTCTACATTAACTAGAGCATTTTCTGACAGCTCTTGAAGCTGCTGGTCCTTGGATTGTTTTAAGTATTACAGTTTCTAAATCAAAAATACTTTAGAACTTCTGTAGAGTATTAGAGGATAAAGTGGGGTAAGGAGTTATATGGCCTCCTTTTTATCCAAGTGGGCTTCTCAAGTGTTCTGTTTTGCTTGTTAATAAGCCCATAGATTGGACTTTTTTAAATTTACATTTTAATAACTGAGAACTGAATTTTAGCAGGGAGCCTTCAAATCTTTACCTTGGTCGATAATTGATGTTACAACCTATGTCAATTTAAATATAATTTACTTTCACTTAAGATGGGAAGAATTTGTCTTTAAATCACAGTATAAATCGGGCATGGTGGCGCACACCTTTAATCCCAGCACTCTGGAGGCTGAGGTAGGAAGAGCATTGTGAGTTCGAGGCCAGATTGGGCAACAACGTGAGCGCAAGGCCGACCTGAGCTACATAGTGCGACCCTGCCTCAAAAAACTAGCCAGGAGTTTGGCTCAGCAGCCTAAGCACCTGCCTGGCAGGCGTGAGGTTGTGAGTTCGATCCCTGGTGCTACACACACAAAAAATCACAATGTAAAATTTTTGTGCATATGGTCTTCATTTCTACCTATAATTATGCAATTATTCCTTACTGACAGGAAACACCCACTACATATCTATATATAACCTGAAAATCATCTTCAGGCCATGTCTAGAGTGTATGTATAAACATTCAAAAGGGTAAAAACCTACGTGTGCATCAGCAACTTGTATTATTTTAATAGTGGTGACTAGTTTCAGCTGCTTTAAAAATTCATATGGTTAATAAATACTGGTATTTCCCAGGATGCTAAAATAATAACATTCATTTTACTGGCTATGAAAATTGCCTGGACTGCTGGGAACCAAGAGAAAACATTTCAACAGGATTTGGCTATCAGCAAATCTGTTTCAGTTTCCTGTTCTGGCCTCCCTACCTATCATCTACTTTAGTGCCCCTGTTGGCAGGTTGCTCCTTTCTTTTACCACAGGAAAACTGTCCAGCCTCTTTTTCTAGCATTTTCAGGACCCGCCTGACAGGAAATTTTCTAATTGCCGGAACAGCTGGTAGGAGAAAACTTTGCAGGGGCTTGGCCTTCCCTTTCTGACTTAAGTTTTACCGTCAGAAATTCCTTTATCACCAACATGGTTTCATAGCCATGTTTAAATTTTTATCTTTTCGTGTTCGATCTATACAGGTAAGCTTTTTTCAACTTCTTTTAAAGAATAAAATGTTTTAGTTGAAACTACCTGTAATTATGCTAAATAGTTATTCCATTTTATATGTTGAACGTCTCAAAATTCAAAACTAGTTTTGATAGAACTTTTAAAGGACAGTATTTTTATTTATTAAAAGTAAGCCACTTAGGTATAGTATATATTTCAGCTCTGTGTAGTTTGTTATTTTTACATAAGGTTTTTTTATGCTGGAGTAATTTTTATCTTGCTAGTGTTTGTAATTTTGTATAATAAAACAAATAACTTTAACTCTCAGTGTTAAACCAGGATTGAAGGGAATTGCAAACTTATTAATTTTAGGAGAATATTATATAAGCAATATTTTGGCAGGTAGGAGTGTGTGTTATTTTAAGTAGCCAAGAACTTAAAAGCAGATTTCTAATTAAATTGGTTCCTGTAAAAACTTGAAAGTTTTTAAGCAGCTCTATATTTAAGGAACCTTAAGCAAGTAATTTTATCTGATTTAAAGTAGGCACAATTTTCAAAGAATTACTTTGTTAAAAGTGGGGTTAGTGGATGATAATTTGCATTATATTTAATCTAAAATACTGCCAAAATCAGCTTGATATTTTGCCGTGAGAGTTGTGCTGACTATACCTTAAAGAGAGTTAAATTATACCTTAAAGAGAGTTAAATTTGTCCATTGAGATTCCCACTTGGGAGAAAACTGCTTTGCTTTGCTTTCTTTTTTTTTTTTTTTTTTTGTGGTAGCAGGGATCAAACTCACAACTTTGTACTGCCAAGCAGGCACTTGTGCCACTGAGCTAAACCCCTGGCCCAGAAAACTGTTTTTCAAGGTAGTGGTTGAGAATGTTAATCTGGAGAACCAGCAGTGTTATTTTCTCAAACATATAAGACTCTTAAAGAATTTGATTTGACTCTTAAAATACTGAGTACATTTATCATTCCATTGACAAATGAAGTTAATTGAATTTGATCAAATTGTAATGCTAAGTAATTTTTATGTATCTTGGTAATCTAGAAAAAAGAAAGTTGACATCTTTTGCTAATAAAAACTATTATAGAACTATAAGTATTTATATAGAGAGTGATACTTTAACTGCTTTAGTTTAGAATTATCTTTAAAAGGGGTAAAAGTATGCATTTTTCACTGGTAAGGTCTTGTTTATGTTACACCAAAAAAAGTTTCACACATCCATGGTTAGAAAATATTTTTTATTGACTTTTAGCAAGAAACATTCAAAAATTTTACTTCAGGCTTCGATAATGTTTTCTGACACTCAAAACAATTTAGAAAATACAAATGCCTCAAGAACACACTTCCTGATGCAAGGGAGGGGAGGAAAAAGGAAATTATGTATACAAGCCAGGGAATAATGCCAAATATTGAGTCATTCTTTAAAATCAGTTAATATCACCCAGTTTGTTTTCTTAATGTTCATATGTTACAATATTAGGTTTTTAAAATAACACAAATACACATTAATTTCAAATCCTTTTATATTTTAGGATCAAGATTGTATATATATTTTTTGAGACAACATCTCACTATGTAGCCCAGGCTGGCCTCAAACTTACCGAAATTCACCTGCCTCAGCCTCCTAAGTGCTGAAATTACGGGTGTGCACCACCCTGCTAGGCCAAAATTAAATTTTTTTCCTCACAACTTGAAATAATTAGGTTAATTTTTCCCCTAAAGGGTGAAAACTTTAAAGACTATTTAAGATGTTAGTCCTAGGTGTTTAGTGTTCTTAAGCTATGGGCAACAAATATCTGAAAAAGATGGAAATGTAAAAGAATGATACAGGATTATGATGGTTTCATAACCAGACTCAAAATTTTGCGTACAATCAGATCTTTGCTTATCAAATGAACATAGGCTTTGTAAAAATAATAATATGGCATTTTAAACTATGTTTTAAATGCGAAAAGTAATGCCCGGCATGTTGGCACATGCCTGTAATCCCAACACTTGGGAAACTGAGGCAAGAGGATTATTTTAGGCCTGCCTGGGCTGCATAGTGAGTGTAAGACCAGACTGGACTGCATAATGAGACTTCGTCTCTAGAAACAATGCACAGAGTAGGTTTTTGTGTGTGTTCTTGGTAAAAATGGACAACTGTGTGAATCATTTAAAATAGAGTTGTGCCAAATAATGTAAAAATATGTGAACTTCTCAGGGAAATTATAAACACCCTACTTTATTGACAGAATTCTTTTTTGGTAAAATTATAGCTGCTTCATTATGTACTTATAGAAAAAAGCAATTTTAAGCCGGGCGTGGTGGCGCACGCCTTTAATCCCAGCACTCAGGAGGCTGAAGTAGGTGGAGCATTGTGAGTTCAAGGCGGGCTTGGGCTACAACGTGAGAAAGGCCGGCCTGAACTACATAGTGTGACCCTGCCTCAAAAATATTGGGCCCAGAGTTTGGCTCAGTGGCTTAAGCGCCTGCCTGGCAGGCACAAGGTTGTGAGTTTGAGCCCTGGTACTGCAAAAAAAGAAAAAAAAGAAAAGAAAAAGAAAAAAGCAATTTTATAAATTGTCAAACTATTGATATATGTTTTTGTGTGACATCTATTTCAGTAACAAGCAATTTAGTGATGTGTTTGTCACATGCACGTAGTAGTATTTTCTTAGCTTAGCAGTGACTTCAGAAATTTGATATTCCTCTCTGCATCCATCTTATTGGATTCCAGGTATGAGCTGGAACACATTGTTGCTTTCCTACCTGTTGCCCAAGATTGTCCAACTATTAGTGTTAAGTCCTTGTGAACTGTAGATCATTTGTCAAATACTCATGTCCCCTTGACATGGACCAAATCAGTATTAGGAGAGTGTTTTATGGTTGGTGAAGTTCCAAGGGAGTCCAAAATGATTAAGCCACCTAAGTAGTAGGATAACCTCTAAACTATGGACTCTGTCTTACAAATTAAAATGAAAGTTCTTCCTGAGTTTGATTCTTGGTACCAAATAAATAAATAAATTTTTAAAATGGAAGTTCTAATTCCTCTTTTTTTCTGGGAACTTCTTTTTCCTTTCAGTACTCATTTTTAGAAGGTACCACTTTGCATATCACAGTTTAATTTTTTGAGAAATGTTTATAATTCTTTATATTGCCAACATTCTAAAGGTATCTTAGAAAATACAAATTGAGCTCAAACACTTGTATGAAATACTACACTAACAAAAATAATGAATTATTTATGTTTGTATAACACATTTGGATTCTTCCAATAGTAATTGTATACCTGGAAAAGTAGCATTATACTCAACAAAATAGAAATAGTAGTCTTTATTTGACAAGTTTATATTTCTGGTTTTGTTAGATTTTCTCTTTATGTTGTCTTTTACTGTAACATATAGTTATGTGTCTCGATTAAATAAGGTATACTTTATCTGCTGATCTCAATATAAATAAGTAATTGAAATTCTATGTGCACTTAAATATATTTTCTCCTCTTCTAATATCTTTTCTCAGATATACTCTAGTGTCCACAGTCTTTAATTCTTTGTTTTTTCTTTTCCTTTTTCTTTTTGTACCGGGAATCGAACTCAGAACCTTACACTTTGCCAGGCAGGCACTTGTGCTACTGAGCTATATTCCTGATCCTTTAATCCTTTATTAATCTGAAGGTATTTTACTCTCATTATGCAAAATAGTCATTTTTTCATGTCGAATTCTCCATCCAAAAGTTAAATCTTTTTCAGTTTTGTTTTTTAGAATTATTTCTTTCTCCTCTTTCAGATCCCAAATTATTGTGTGAAGCCATTAAAATTCTTAAACAGCTTCATTAAGGGTAGATCTCTCCATATTTGCCTAGGAATATTTTTCAGCCTGTCTCCCCAATAAACAGGGTTTTTGTATATAGCATTTGTTCTGCCTAGTACAGCCACATCATGGTATATTACTATAAACTGTTATTTTCAGAATTCTTTGCACCCTCTGCCCTCCCTGCAAAACTATTTGAATTATCTCCAGTAGAGAGAATGAAGACTTGGAAATACTCAGTGCTGATACCATGTAGAAGTTATACTGTGCTGCATAATGGGCTTGTATAATTCGATTTCTGGTATATAATTTAAGAGTATATTTGCTGTGCATGTTTTTCCCATCACTTGGTAAGTCAGTAAAGGGTAGTTTTTGTATATTAATTTGAGAATTCTAATGTTATGGTAAATTGAATTACTTGATTTCTAGCAGGAAAAAGTAAGTCTGATTAACTCAGTGTTTTCTTCCCCTTACATTTACTTCAACAGGAAGAAGGCAGCATCAAAGAAATTGCAATCACACATCATGTAAAGGAAGGACACGAAAAAGCAGATCCTTCCCAGTTTGAACTTTTAAAAGTATTAGGGCAGGGATCATTTGGAAAGGTAAGTCGTGAGTATGTTTTTTAAAACTGTTTATAGAAATAGAAAGTAGAACAGTAGTCACTAGAAAGTAGAAAGAATAGGGAGAAGGGGATACAGTGAAATTAAACAGGTACCAAAATACATTTAGTTACATAGTAAAAATATGGTCCAATGTCCTACAGTACAGTAGGGTGACTATAATTCACAATTTTATTATATACTTTATTAAGAGCTAGCAGGGCTTGGTAATATATGCCTGTCATCCCAGCTACTTGGAATGCTGAGGCAGGAGGATCATGAGTTCAAGGCTAGCATGGGCAATTTAAATGTATTCCTGTCCCTAAATAAAAATGTTTTAAGACTAGAGATAGCTCAGTGGTGGAGCACTTGCCTAGCATCTTTGAGCCCCTAGATTGGATACCCTAGTGGCACAGGCCTGTAATCTTAGCAGCTCTGGAGGCAGAGTCAGGAGGACTGGGCAACTTGATAAGACCCCGATTCAAAGATTAAACATAAAAAAGGATGGGGATGTAACCTAGTGTTGAAGCACTTGCCTACCTGGGTTCAATTCCTGGTACTACAAAAGGAAAAGGAAACATACACACAGAAAAATACTAGAAGAGAGAAATTTGAAGCTTCCAAACATAATTGTAAATGTTTAGGGAGAGAGAAATGCTAAATACTCTAATTTAATCATTGCATAATGTATCCATGTATCAAATTATAACACTATAGCCTGTAAATATGTACAATTATTATGTATCAAACATATATGCATATATTTATGCACCTCACAGAAAGAAAAGAAGGTAAAGTGTAGGCTAAAAAGTCACAAGGAACTGAATGAAAATTTAAATTAAAATCGGGATAAGGAAAGTTGATTTTTGGAATTCATGTGTATTTCATATACATGGGAAGATGGGTATATTTTATGAAATGCCCCCATTTCCTACCAGCAGTATTTTCCATGTTTTTACATTTATCAGTGTCAATAGGTATGGAACGTGAATAGTCATTCAAAAGTACATTGTAAACTTCAGAAAATTTGGAGTATTTACTTCATACTTACTTTATCTTCAAGACCACATGACCTATCTAGTTGTGCTTCTGAAATTATTTAAAAAAATCATAAGGTACTTCCTGATATTCTGACCTCTTTTTGAGTCTGTGTGAGGTTGGAAGGTGATGCATTTAAAAATGAGTACCAAATTTGCATTCTAGTCAGTGACATCTGGTTTAGTTTGGTGTGGTTTGGTTTGGTTTGGTTTGGTTTAGTTTGATTTGGTTTGGTTTTGTGGTACTGGACTGTACCACTGATCTACATGGCCAACCCTTTTTATATTTTTTATTTTGAATCAAGGTCTCGGTAAGTTGCCCAGGCTGGCCTTGAACTTCCGACTCAGCCTCCAGAGTGTCTGGAATTAATAAACATGCGCCATAGTGCCCAGCTGTGTTCTTTAATATTAAAAAAAATATGTACCAAAGCTACCAATAGTTGCTCCAGAAGATAGGACATCTTTATCAGTTTTATTCAAATAGTCCTTGTCTCCCTGCTGCACACCTCAAAGGTGCAATTTTTTCCTCCATTTTAAGAAATACAGCTAGTATAATTACTACTACTAGATCTATCTAGACTAGTTCTCAGCAAGAGGAGACTTCTGAGATTTCATTCAACTTTTACATGCAATAATCCCTTACCTCTTCTCTATGAGGAAACGTTTGAAGATGTCATCCTTTGCAAGCTTCAAAACAGTACCAGTTTGGCACTCTTGTGTATTTTAGTGGGACTGTTCAGCAATTCTTGGCTAACATAGGTCGTTTCTTACAGTTGTTAATCTCTTTCAAGCCCAAAGCATGCTTTTAATCCAAATATATACCAGGTAGCCAGCAAAGCATAATGGTTGCAACTTTAGACTCTAGGTCAGCCAGCCTTTAATTTAATTTTTTTTTCTTCTGCTTACTATATATTCTTGAGCAAGTCATTTAACCTTTTGGGTCCCCATTTTCTTCTCACTAGACATTAAATGTTGACATTCCTCCAGGTTCGATTGTAAGCTGCCATCCCTGTATACCTCCTACTAATGGATTTGCTCTATGCAACTATCTTAATTGTAACTCACATACTACTACTATAAAAAGGTTTATCTCATGTAAATTGTTCCCCAAACTCAGAACACTTATATAAAGCTGCTTACTTTTCCTTACATCCTTCTTTCTTTTACTTTCAGTGCTGGGGATCAAACCCAGGGCCTCACACCTCCTAAGCAAGCACTTGTGCTGCCACTGAATTATATCCCCAACTCTTACTTATTTTTCCTATTTGCATATCTCAACGGCACTTTAATTTCATCATGTCCAAACTAGTGATGTTCTCCCATCCCCAACTCTATCCTATTTCATTTTTCTCTGTCACTATGAATGACATCTAGTTAAGCAAGCCAGAAACTGGGGAGGGATTCTTGACATGTGTTTCAAGCTTCCCCCCAACTCACACATGCACATGCGCACACACCCACGTATGCACACATGCATGCACATATGTACTCATGCACACCCCACCCTGGTCAATCTGATTTATCACCAAATTCTGTTGATTTAGTAAAGATTTCTCGAGTCATGCCAGTCTTCTCCTTCACTGCCACCTTTCTAGTACATACTACCACTTTTTCTCCCTGGTATATTAAAAGAATCTCCCTAAGTCAGCCTTCCAAAATTAATTCATGCCTCAATCCTTATTGGCCTGACAGCTAGTATGAGCTAATCATATTCTCTACCCCTTTAATCCTTCAGTAGCCTCTCTTTGTTTTTTGTTTGCCTTTGGTACCAGGAACGAACTCACGACCTCACACTAGCTAGGCAGGTGCGTGCCGCTGAGCTACATCCCTGGCCACTCCCTTTGGTATTTTGATAAAGACAAATGCTTGAAATGGTTGAGGAGCCCTTGAGTCTGACGCTTATGTACTTCTAAAACATTATTTTATGTACTTTTCACTCTCAGTTCTGGCCATATTGGTCACCTGTTTTTGGTGCTTACAGATTCCAGGCTCCATCCCAGTAGGAAGTCTTTCCTCCTGCTGTTCTCTGCTCAATACACCTTGTCCCACTTCCACCCCTTCCTCGACTGATTAGTACCTCTTGTGCAATTGTTTATTGACTCTCTCTCACCCCCAGACTATATATTTCATGAATGCAATGGCCATGCCTCAGCACTGAACTGGTGGCATAGTGCCTAGCATATAATTCTGGAAAGAATTAATGAATAATAATTCTGACCTTATATACAGTAGTAGTGAAAATTAAATGATGAAGGCCGAATACACAGTAAAATATTATATTAAATTATATTAACATGCTGCTTGATAAATCTGAATAGACTGTGTTTATTTTTATACATTAGATTTCAGGGAACACAATATTTAAGTTCCTAGGAATTAGCATGCTTCTCCCTGTATTTCTTTTAAAAGTGATTTAAATGCCTGTTAAACACCTGTTGTTTGTAAATGGCAAACATTAAAAATAGGCTGTCTCCTTTATCACTCATCCTAAAAGGCCAGTTTAAACCAAAGTAACAGGGATGACCTGTCAGAGCCTAGAATAGCTTCATGAGAGAGCATCAGAAATGCTCTAGTGGAGGAAGATCAGATGGCAGCTGGAACTGTTACTGCTTCTGCTGAGCGTGGTTGGTCACCAGCCAAAGGGAACAGATACAGAATGCCCTGAGCAGAAGTCCAGGACTGGGTGACTGACCCAGATCTTGTCCTAATACCTCCACTATGACACCAGGCAAATTATTTTAAGTTCTCTAAGCTCTAATTTGGGCAACTATAAAATAGGCCTTGTTTAACAGGCCTGCCTCTCAAAGTTGTCGTCATGATGTATTACAGATGCTTGTGGAAGTACTGTGAGCTAAGGAGTGCTGAAAAATGTTAAGAAAATCATTTCAAAAGTTGTTGAAGACGGGTGTGGTGGCGCACACCTGTAATCCCAGCACTTGGGAGGCTGAGGCAGGAGGATCATTGCAAGTTTGAGACCAGCCTCGGCTACAAAGTGAGGTGAAGGCCTGCCTTAACTGCATAGCGAGACCCTATCTCAAAAAGACAAAAAGAAAAAAAAAAGACTGTTGTAGAAAGTTTGGAATCTAGAAGGAGAATTTTTCTTGTCGCATGGGACAGTCTTGATTGTAGAATCTTAAGGATGAATAAATAACAGATAAATCCTAATTAATCTCTACCTAATTAAAATTTATTTCTGATAAAAATATTAATCTCTTAATGACCTTTAACATTTAAACAGCAATCCACCTTAGAATCACCTCTGTTAAGAATACTTTTCTTTCCCTTGAATGGCTCCCCACACCTGAAAAGAGCCAAAGAGTAGAGCTTGTTGATAGGCGAAGGACTTGGTTATAGGAGAGCAGCACACTTCTACCTTAGGGTTCTGTGGGAGTTGTGATGCTCTTCAATTGATTCCATTTCCCATTGCTCTTCAATTGATTCCATTTCCCATTGCCTTGGCACTGTTTCTCAAAATCAAGACAGTCTCCCTTGGCTAGAATTAGTGGAGAGAATCATTTTGTGATTATGTGCTAATAGCCTGGTATGTTAAATCAAATAATTGAGAGCTGACTCTAAGGTTAATTCTTGATTATAATTGTTTCTCTTCTTCCCAACTTTGGCAGCTCAAGAGCACTGCTACAAAAGAATGGGTAGAGGGCTGGGCATGGTGACACATGCCTTTGATCCCAGCACTCTGGAAGGCTGAGGCAGGAGGATTACAACTTCAAGTCCAGCCTGGGTACTTTAACAACAAAGCAAGATCCTATCTCAAAAGGGGAGGGGGGATGGAGCTGAGGATGCAGCTCAAAGAACAGGCCCTGGGTTCAATCCCCAGTACTGGAAGAAAAGAAAAAAGAAAAACACATGTATCTTAAAAGAAAAACACACATGCCATTGATTCGTCACTACTGAGTCCTGTGCTATACTTTCAACATGTAGAGATTTTCTTTCATTGCTACATACATAAAGACCTTTTTCTCTCAATGTACAAAGGTAATCAAAATATATAGTGAATGTTTATTAACCACTTAACAGTTTACCCAGACCATCACCCCAACAGCACGTTTGTTTACATTGTGACTATTGCAAGCTTTGCTCAGGCAGGTGCCATTTCAACCAGTCAATTCTTGTATTGAATAAATTTGGCAAAATTATCATTTTTATATTTTCTGTTACATTACAAAAATGAAAAAATATGCAATTTTTGATCATCCTTATTTAAATAATTGGACTGTGACTATATTTTTAAAAATTCACTGCAGTAAAAGACACAGTGCCATTAATTCCCCTCAAAATACTACCCTTTGCTTAGAACACACTGCATACTTCTTGCCACTGTCAGAAGCAGTTCTGGAAGTCTTCTTTCCTGGGTGTCTTTGCAAGATGTGATCCAAAATAATAGTGAATGCTACTGTCAAGTGCCATCCAACATAAAGAGAGGCTCATAAAACATTATGGTGTGTCTTCAGCCATCTTATTCACTAGATACATTACCACGATACCTCTTTCTCTTGCCCAAAGTCAAAATGACCATGAAAGGTAAGCATTTTAAATGATTCTGGACAACAAGGTAGCCACAGCAGTGCAACTAAAGGCACTCATGCACGAAGATTTCCAAAACTGCTTCAGAAAGTGGTAAGAATGATAAAATAAGTGTGTTCAAAGAAAGGAGAAATGTTGTGAGAGGTTTGATGACAATGTGTCTTTTACTGTAATAAAGTTTTTTAAGTTTGAACATTAACTGTATGTTTAGATTATATCTCGTATTATATGCTCTTTGAGACCTGGCAAACAACCAAATAAAAATTGTGTTTGCTTACATTAACAGCCTAATTTACAACCATTGTTTACAATTTGTATAATGTGTTAGAATTAACATAATAACTTTTATTATGGCAGGAATCTTACATTCACAAAGGCATATAGTGTGTAATATTTTGTAGAATTTATTTTATCTTATTTTAAATACAGGTTTTCTTAGTTAAAAAAATTTCAGGCTCTGATGCTAGACAGCTTTATGCTATGAAAGTATTGAAGAAGGCCACACTTAAAGGTAAGTGCTGCTGCTATTTGTAATGTTCACGTGATCTAAATCAAGGGTTCAGTAAAATTCATGTGACTCTAAGACTGCTTATATTCTGAATTGGTTCTATTACCAGCTTTAGATTTAGACTGATTTATAGTGAATTTTTCCTACCAGACTAGGAGTCATATGACTAGTGAGAACAGAAATTGCCATATTATAAAAGAAGTATTATAAATCATTTGAGAGAGTAGGAGTTGTGAACATTAAGATTGGATTTGATGCATCTTCAAATTAATTATTTTAATGTTTTAAAAATTTACTAATTTACTGAAAGCAAAATACCTTTTATTCTAAATGACTTTATCATCTTGACTTCTGGTTATTCTGAGCCTATGATTTTGAAAAATCTCATGCAGGATCTGAGAAAAAAACAAGTTCTGTCAATTATTAAAATTTATTTAAAGCACCAGTAATTCAGTGTGTTATTGGTAGAAATAATACAAACATAGAAGTCAGTGGAACAAAGTAGTACAAAATATACATTGAGTTTTATTATATTTGCTACAGATATTGAGTAACAGTGATCTGTGTAACAAAGCAGGTGTATAGAACAATGAGAAATTAAATGATTTCACAAATTTGAGTGTGAAATACCCCTGAGCAACCTGTAAAACAATTACCTTAAGCCCTACACCATAACAAACTCCAACCTATTTATCTCTAAAAGATAAAGACTCCTAAAAGGGATAATATAACTCTATTACAATACTTAAAAAAATTATCCTACAGATGTCTAGTCAGAGTTCAGATTTCCAGTTGTCCTTACTGTTGTAATTCGTTTTCTTTCATATAATTTGTTTGAACCAGGATCCATGCTTAGCAATTGATTTATCTCTGTCTTTTCATTTCTAGTTCTTGTTTTTCTCTTGAAGTTATTTATTGAGAATACTTGTTCCTTCTCCTATGCCACCTTTTTTGAGGCTTCCTGTTCTTATTTCATGGGTGTCATCATCTTTGATACTTTTGTTGTGCTATCTATATTGTCTGTTTCCCTTTATTCTTGTTTTTTTTCCTATTTTATTTTGCTATTTTTTATGCTTATAGCCTTTTCTTAAATGTCTAGTGATCCTTTGCTAAGTACCTCTCTTAGGACTAGGTACTGAAAAGCTGATTGAAAAGGATATTAGGCTTAGATTTTAGCTTTCTCTAATCTGCTATGTTAATTACCATTGAGGCATCTTCTGCTATTCCTTCCTCTTCTGTCCTTTGTTCTTTTGGATTTATGCGTATAGTAGTCCCCCTTTATCAGTAGTTTTACTTTCTTTAGTTTCAATTACAAGCAGTCAACAATGATCTGACAGTATAAAATGGCAAATTCCAGAAAAAAACAAGGGATAAATTTTAAATTGTGTTCCATTGTGAGTAGTGTAATGAATTCTTGCTCTGTCCCACCTGGGACATGAATCATCCCTTTGTCCAACATAGTCATGCTGTATACAGTACTCATGGCCCATTAGTCACTTAGTAGCTATATTGGTTACTAGATGGTTATTGCAATGCTTATGTTCATGTAACCCTTATTTTGCTTAATAATGGCTCCAAAACACAGAAGTGATGTTGTCAGCCCTTTGGACAAAGAAACAATAAATGCTTCTTAAATGTTGAAAGTTTAGTAACCATTTTGAAAGAAAAAGACAAACATTACATCACTTAAGTTTTGTTATAGTCTCTTGTTATAGTTTGTATTTTTCCATTTTATTATTAATCTCTTACTGTGCATAAGTTATAAATTAAACTTTATGATAGATATGTATGTATAGTAGAAAACATAGTGTATAGGGAATTTAGTACTATTCAGAATTTCAGGGATCTACTAGGGTCTTACCTTATGACCCTCACAGATAAGAGGGGACTATTCAATGAGGTTTTGGAAGAAAATAGAGAGTAAAACATAGATATTTAACCAGAAGTTTCTTTTTATTTTAAGCTTCCTATTAATACAGTAAGTGGAGTCAAATAGAAGTTGATGACATTAGGTCAACTTAATGGGGAATTTTGTCCTATTATAGTTGGTCTATCAAGACTAAAAGATTTTATGAGCCAGCCTAAAACAGTTTCTCTCCTATTACATAGTCCTAGAATTGAAAACAGCATTTCTTATTTATTCTGATGTTGAAGTCAAAGAGGTTTTAAATGTCACAAGGGTTTAAAACAGAGTTTAGAAGTTGACTAATATAAAACATGACTTCTTGTGAACTAGTGTAGACTAATAAAAATTCCTGATTGTAGGGTGATTTGTATTTGTCACTAGGCCTTTACGTAAGGACAAGAATCCAGAATAGAATTATTACATCCCATCTCAGACAAAAAAATCTTCTAGTGAGTGAATCTTACTGTTCGTTTTCAACTAAACAAGGTCTTATCAATGTTACTTATAAGGAAATGTAGAAAACTGTCTCTCAAGATAATCATAATCAGAAGAAAATCATCTTGTTGAAGCCTCTCATTTTACAGAGGGCAAAACAAGAAAACCCTGAGCAACAAAATGATTTAACCTAGGTAATTTGTCCAGTTAGTAACATAGCCACTAAACCATATAATTTTTGTTTTCATTTGGAAACAATTAATATATTGTGGATATATTGGTGGATATTCTGATTACTGAACTGAGAAGCAATTTTTAAATGATACACTTTTTATACTTACTGAAAGAGGTAGAAATTTGGAATCCACCTTTAAGGTAATAGGAACTAATCCAAGATTTTAAGGATAACAATGGAAAAAGAGCAGATTTACAGTAGATTAACAGGTCTTGGTGATTAATTTCATTCACATAAGAAATTTAAAAAGCATGTTAAATATGATAAGCTACGTACCAGAGTTTTAGTGATAGGGCAAGGTAATAAAACTCACAGATTGATATTGAGTTTGATATACTAGCTGGAAAAGACAGCTGGACAGACTTCAAGAACAATTGAATGGGGTCGGGGATATAGCTCAATGGCACAGTGCCTACATGGCAATCACAAGGCCTGAGTTTAATTCCTAGTACAAAAAAATTCAAGTGCTTACTTCAGCAACACATATACTAAAGTTGGAAAGAACAGTTGATTCATATACCTGCCTTTTCCATTTTCAGTCAGTTGGCACCAAAATTTCCCTGTTGCAAATACAGAATTTATAGATTTTTTTATCCCATTTGTTTTTCCCAGATTTTTTTTCTGTGTTTTAAATATCTGTAGTTACCTTAAATTCAAACTAAAACCAGCTCAACTTTCTCCCTGTCCCCACTTCCCCAAAAAAAGACTCCCATTCTATCCTAATCATTCACACAATCATTGAGAGTATTTTTTATCAGAATGTATTCTACTCATTTATTTATATGTCTATCATTGCTACTACATTATGAGCCTTATGAGGATTATCTTATTTGTATTTGTATTCCTAATACCTAGCACATAGGCTTTGCTCAGGAAACGTTTGGTTGCTGGAAGAGAGCTTTGCCCACAAAATCAAACATAAATTCATCCTAATATTCTAACCAAGAATCTGGATCCTCCCTACTTCATTTCCCCTGTAATCAACCTCTGATTTGACCGCTTCCTAGTCATCATTAATGCCTCTGTTTCTTTTTTCTTTTCCTTTCTTTCTTTCTGTTTTTCTTTCTTTTTTTTTTATGTTTTTTTTGAGACAGAGTCTTACTGTGCAGTTCAGGTTACCTTGACCTCACTTTGTAGCCCAGGCTAGTCTCAAACTCGCAATGATCCTCCTGCCTCGGCCTCCTGAGTGCTGGGATTACAGGTGTACACCACTGCACCCGGCAGTGCCTCCATTTCTTATGCTGACATTCCATACCTGGTCTTTTCTAGGGCCTGTCTTTCCAAACCTAAACTCTATTGGGAAAGTCTTAAAGCTTGTGCCCTAACTCTGGCTCTTTCCTCTAGCGTTCCTATGTACATTAAACTAATCTTGCCCTTCTCTAAATTCCTGTGCTTCCCATTACTGGTAATAAATTGTTTTATCCCTTAATCATATTCATAGTGCTATTTTTGTGTATAATAATGATAGCTATCAGTTATCTGAATCTCTCTTACATACCAGGCTCTGGGTATAAACCTTATTTCAAATGGTCACATGCTCCTAAAAGTACAGTGGTATAATCTCCATTTTATAGCTGAGAAGTAACTAAGGCTCAGAGAATGTAAATAAGTAATTTATTCTACTACACAGGTCTGAATGTAGATGTTTCTAACTCTAAGAAACTGTTCTCTCAGCTGTACCACAATGTTTCCTTTCTCCTTCTCTTGCCTTTCCTCCCTCCCTCAGAATAGACCTTTGTGGGCATATCCATCTTTCATTATATGTGCTAGATTTTATAGATACTTATTGAATGCTTATTAAATAGTGTTGACACAAATAATTAGTGTTGACAGAAGTATTGAAACCTATTCCAGTTTGTTGTTGTATTTTAGTATTTCATTAGGGTGCCTTGTTTTTTAAAAGTTGCATGCTTTTTTGCCATTTTCAAAAACTTTGGTTAAAATACTTGTAAATTTGACATTAAAGCTAACATTTAATGTTCTTTGATTTTTTTTTACCTTAAAGCACAGATTTTATAAAGATACACACAAAAAAAATAAAAAATAAAATAAATATGTAAAGATACACAATTTCTTTTGGTTGTATAATGTAAAAGATATATGTATTACTTTTGTAAATTTAAGAGCAATAAAATGTTCACATTTTTATACACATAAGCAAAATTTTATTTAAAATAAACACTAAAAATAATTGTTTTTAATATTTGAAAAATATTACAATGTAGCACATGTGCAATCTTTTGTAGTTCGAGACCGTGTCCGAACAAAAATGGAACGAGATATCTTGGTAGAAGTTAATCATCCTTTTATTGTCAAGTTGCATTATGGTAAGTTCTGAAACTTCTCCCATCTAATTTCTTCATCTCATTCCCCCACTTCCTGAGTACTTTCAGATATACTGTGTATATAAACATTTGCATATATTTGTATGTGTTTAACAGATACGTATGTTACAGTCATGAAAATTAAACTGTTATCAAACATTAGAAGCTTTTGGGGTTTTTTTGTTTTTGCGCTTACACCACTGAGGTAAATCCCCAGCCCTATTTTCTGAGACAGGGTCTCACTACGCAGTTGAGGCTGGCCTTGAACTCACTTTGTAGCCCAGGCAGGTCTCAAACTCGCAATGATCCTCCTGCCTCAGCCTCCCAACTGCTGGGATTAAAGGCGTGTGCCACCATTCCCAGCTCAGCTTTTGATTATTTTAAACATTATAAAGTTAGTTTCTGAGTGGTAATCATGGGAATAAATAATAATGATTACTTTTTTATTATAAGAAGTAGTAACAATGTATCAGCATTCTGTAGTCCATGTGTGATAGCCCAATTTAAGGACAAAAAAGATCTCTAACGTCAGTGTCCTAGAACTTACTACTTTTTCTTTTCTCCAAAGTCACGTGCTTCTTATCAGTGTTATTAAAGGTATAATAATTCTTACTACATGTAATTAAATCTAATCCACATTTTTTCCTGTAGTAGCATTTTTAAAAATTTTATTTCATGTTTAAATAAGACTTTTTCTGTTTTAAGGTATTTTTATTGATCATATGTTTAAAACTATTATATTCCTCAGAAACTTAGCTGTAGAAAACTTAGTGGTTCAAGGGCCGGGAGTTTGGCTCAGTGACTTAAGTGCCTGTCTGACAGTTTCGAGGTTGTGAGTTCAATCCCCGGTGCCGCAAAAAAAAAAAAAAAAAAGAAAGAAAGAAAACTTAGTGGTTCCATAGTAAGAAACACTGCATTTAACATTTCCACATGGAAACTAAATCAGTGGTTTTCTTCTAAGTAAAAATAAGTTTAGATCTATGACTTAATCATAAATGTGCTGAAAGAATATTCATTTGCAAATGAATTGACCTAATATAAGCCTAAACAATACATTATAATGAATTAAACAGAAATTTTTTATTTCTTCATTCAGCTTTTCAAACTGAAGGGAAGTTGTATCTTATTTTGGATTTTCTCAGGGGAGGAGATTTGTTTACACGCTTATCCAAAGAGGTATATAATTAATGTCTCTTCTTAATCTGTTTATACTCTTTCCTGTTTCAACTAAAGCTTTGTTGTATTTCAGTATTATGCTTATCAGATATTCTCTAGTGGTATAAGATTTTTACATTGAAACAAAACCAAAAAGAGTTCTTTTCCTTTTAAATTTATCCTAAAAACAAGACTTGAAACTGACAAACTATCTTTGTCTTAACCCTGCTCCTTTTCTTTTTTAGTTTTTTAGTATCAGAAGTGATCGTGTATCAAGATATCCTTAATCAGTAGTAGCAATACAGCATTCATTGTAAAGATCACTTTTATTTCTAAAATATTATTGTATGGAACAATGGCACAAATAAAATAGTTATTACTTAAAATGTAAAGTTATTTCTCCCACGGTGTATAGTTAACATTTAGTGATTGTGTTTGTAAATTTATTTCATTGCTAAATTGTAAATAAAGCTGTGCCTAATTAGCATATTTGTATATCATTGAATATTGAAGCTCTAAAGTAGAACTTTAAATAAAAATCAGATACAAAAAAAAATAGACAGGTATTGTTACTATTATTTAAACCTGCTTATCTGTTCTATTGATTTTTATGTATTCTTTGTAAATAAAAAAATAAAAATAAAAAATTATTATTATCATCATTATTTTATTTTAGGTGATGTTCACAGAAGAAGATGTCAAATTCTACTTGGCTGAACTTGCACTTGCTTTAGATCATCTACATAGCCTGGGAATAATCTATAGAGACTTGAAACCAGAAAAGTAAGGAATCAAGCTGCTAAGTTGAATACCATGTTTAAGAGATCATAAAAATAGTGATTTCTTAGAACTCCCATAACATTCCATTAGAGTACCTGTGCTTCACATCTCTGCTAACAGTATATATTCTTATTCCTTTTCAATCTTGGTTAATAAAAAATATTCTTGTTCTCATTTTCATTCTTTGATTTTTAATGAGGTTGAAATCTGTTTTTGTTTTTTAGCAATTGTATTTTTGTGTGCTTTCTATTCATGATCTTTGTTCATTTTTCATTTAGACTACTGTTTTTCCCAGTGGTTTATAAGAGAACTTTACAAATTAAGAAATTTTAACTGTTAACCTAGGAACATATAGTCCAGGCTACTTGGGAGGCTGAGGCAAGATCACTGAGCACAGGTTGGAGGCCAGCTTGGGCATGTAGCAAGACCCCACCCCCACATAAAAAAATCATGGACATGGTGGCACATGCCTTTAATCCCAGTACTCTAGGAGGCTGAGGCAGAAAGATCACGGGTTTGAGCCCATGCAGTCAGCTTGGCAACTTACTAAGACCCTGTCTTAGATTAAAAAATTAAAAAGATCTAGGGATATACTTCAGTGCAAAGGCCCTGGGTTTGATCACAGGTACTAAAAAAAAAAGATGAATTTTGATCATTTAACATACAATACAAACATATTTTTCTATGCTTTTAATTTTTTTTTTTTTTTTTGTCAGTACTAGGGATCAAACTCACAACCTTTTAAGTTGCTGAGCCAAACTCCCGGCCGTATTTTTTTCAAGGCAGAGTTGCACTATGTAGCTCAGGCCAGCCTTGCTCACGTTGTAGCCCAAGCCGGCCTCAAACTCACAACGTTCCACCTACCTCAGCCTCAGCCTCCAGAGTGCTGGGATTAAAGGCATTCACCACCACTCCCGGCTATGCTTTTAATTTTAAATTCATTATTTTAATCTACATACAGTGTTTTCTCAGTCACATCTGCCAGTCTTTTGTGATTTTTCCCATGACCTTTATTCCTTGAAAGGTTTTTCCCAAATCCTTGATCACATATTTTTCTTCTAATTTTATGACTTTCTTATTTTACTTATAACACCACCTAGAAATTTTGGGTATGAAGAAAAATATAGAAGTAGGCCTTTCTTCCAAAAACCATTTATTGAAACTTGTCTTTTAATTTCACATTTTAAATTAAACAAATTTTCCACATCTCTTAGAGTAGCAGTCATCAAGAAGCTGATATTTAAATTGTAGACACATACTTCCATGTTTTAATTTGTCCTTGTTTAGAGTTGACCACTAAGTAAAAAAGATTTTTTCGTTTTGAAGGGTATAAAGAAAAATACAAAAAATAAAAACTATTTTGTACAACTTTATTGAGGTATAATTCACATACCATACAATTCATCCATTTCAAGTGGCACCAGCGTGTAGACTTAATACATGACAGGCTGAGGCGGGAGGATCTCTTGAGCCTAGGAGTTCAAGACCAGCCTGAGCAACATACTGAGACTCTGTCTGGGAAAAAAAGGTGTATAGTTCATTGATTTTTAGTATGTTTAGAGTTGTACAACCATGATCTTTAACAAGTATTTTGAGTATTACTTTAAAATGTTATGTTCAAAATGTAAATTATATATTGTGACAGCAAGTAGTGTAAGTGATCTTTTGAAACTCTTTTATGTGAGCATATAGAAATTGTTATACTTTTACACTTAATGTTTTAGTTTTGGGTACATTTCCTGTGGTCCTATTTTATTTCCCAAGTAACTACTGACTTTTCCTCACTGCTTTCTCAACTTCTATCTATGATGATAAAAAATATGGCATAATTCTTTATAAGCATAAATATTCAAGGACTGGAGTTGTAGTTCTGCAATAAAGTGTTTGCCTAGCATTTGCAAGGCCCTATGTTCAATCCCTAGAATGAAAGGGGAAAAAAAGTATTCAAGCATATAATCTTTAGGAAAAAAATTACTATAAACATAAGGTTAAACATTCATAAAAGTCAGTGTTTTATAGTATTTAATTAAATATAATAGACCATTACATTAGCATCAGTCATAAAGCTGTGTATGAAGCATGGGCACTGTCTCAAGGCTTAAGTAAGATCAAATGTAGGTAAAATTACTTATATTGAGATCTTTCCCATAGGTAGCTAGATGTTGAAATTAAATTGAAATAATATTCAGTTGGTAAGTGATCCAAATAAATACCATCACATAGAACTTGGGAGACCTATAAATTTTAAACCAAATGCTTATGAACTTATATAGTCTTTTTAATTATATCTGTTATAATAAATTGACTATAAAATAATTACTAAAAGAATGCATTCATAACAAGTACTTGTTATGAAAGAGACTTGAAAACTATATCACTACTGAATTATCGTCAGTGGTAAACTTTGTTGTAATTGTGTTTGAGTTGATGTATAAAGAAGATTGGTCATGTTTTTTCAATAGTAAAATTTTGTAACAAAATTCTGCTTGCATACTTTGTTAGAATTAAAAGTAAATAAATGTCTATATTATTGTATAACTTTAAATGAAATAGTTTTTACTTGACCTTTCAAATCAGTATACTAAAATACCTATCCAAAAATAGTTATTGGCTCATAGCTTAGTGCCTATTTCTTTTTGTAGCTCCATAATTAATGACATTACTCTTCACTCAAGTATCTCTGCAAGCCAGTATCATTTTCCAGTTGTCCTTCTTTGTCATGACCCAAAAAGTTTGCTAAATACCCCTTATCATTTTCTCTCAATTATTTTCTGAAATTGTATATCTCGTTATCACTTTTATGATCTCTGTTGTCCTTGTGAAAAAGCAAAAAAAAATTAAAATGCTTTGTAGGCCCTATGTAGACTGGCCTTATTCAACATTCATTGGTGTGTGCTCCACCATTTACTGGTCTAGAAAGATGAATAAAGTCAAATATCTAGGTATTCATAATTTCCAAGAAGACCAAAACCACTGCAGAATGTATACAGTGAAGGTCAGTGAAAAAGAATGTGGGGTAGGTGATATATTAAGAAAATGATTGTGTAGGTTGTGTCCAGAAGAAAAAGAAAACTAAAAAAGGATAGTTGAGTTTGATACCTTAAAAATGACCAAGACTTACGCATTTGACTTTGTAGACACTTACCATGCAAGCACTGGGAGGTTTAGTCAGGCCACCTCTGCAAAAAAGTGTAAGACAGAACAGCTTGGAACGATATAGCTTATTTGATTATTGAAGTACTTCTGGCTAATTCATACAAGTTTATGGCATTGCTTTTGGCATCCTTTATGAATGTGTATTTGAAAAAATTTTCCACCTTTACCTTTGCCTTTTTATTTGTAGTCTAAAGCAATATTTTAGAATAAATGTGATCTGATGCTTAAGAAGTCATTTCAGTTTTAGCTTCTATAAATCTCTAGTGGTTTAAAAAATTTTCTGACTTTGTTTTGTTTCAGCATACTTCTTGATGAAGAAGGTCACATCAAGTTAACAGGTAAAAATCCCCACTTCATTAAAATATTCACTTCTACTCTGCGTAATTTCCTTTAAGGTTGATTATAGTACAAATATTGAGTAATGCATTATGTTGCAAAGTTGGATTATAATTTTTAGTAATTAATGTAAATATTGGAATTCAAAGTTTAACATTTTTCTGTGCAAATTATTGAGAATATTTATGATTTCAATATTTATTTTGGCAGATTTTGGCCTAAGTAAAGAGTCTATTGACCACGAAAAGAAAGCATATTCTTTTTGTGGAACTGTGGAATATATGGCTCCAGAAGTAGTTAATCGTAGAGGTCATACTCAGAGTGCCGACTGGTGGTCTTTTGGTGTGTTAATGGTAAGATCTGAATTTTGGTTTCTTAGGGAGTGGGAGTTGTTATTTTGTTTACTACATGAAAGTCAGCAGTGAACATTAGGAGAAAGAAACTGGTATTTTTATTTTCTATGTTTTATAGAGTAGGTAATAAATAACCAAGAAAGGTGATTACCTACAGTGTAGGACTGTGGAACCCATTAGCTAATTTCATCTCATCCTAATTTGAAAAGGCAAAAATATGTTTTCTTAGATTGTCAACTAATAATAACAATCAAAAACAACAATGGTGCTTACTTTTTATGAGAACCTAGTCTATTAGAAAGTGATGCTTTAAAAAAAGTTCATATGAAACTGGCATATCTGTCAGATTGTTCACATATCTAACACTTAAAAATTACTATTTAAAGTGTGATTTCTACAAAGGAACTATATAACTCATTTCTTAGGAATTATCAAGAAGTTCAATAATGTAGTAAAAACATGAATCACTTGTTTTATAGCTAACAGTTTTAGAAGATTTGGTTGTAATTAAGATGATGCTTTTTTTAAGCTCTGGACTTGATACTTTATTCTTATTGACTAATACCTCTGATTATTTTACCTCTGTATAGTTTGAGATGCTCACTGGTACACTACCTTTCCAAGGAAAAGATCGAAAAGAAACCATGACTATGATTCTTAAGTAAGTATTTTGTAATGGCAATGTTAAAATAAGATTTCAAAATAAATACGTCAGATTAAGAAATAAAATTTTAAAGTTTCAAATGTAGTATAAGAAGTAACTAAAAAATTTATCAATATTACATAATTTAAATATGAACAAACTACATAGGTTTAGAGTACTCATTTTCGTTATGTGAATGATGAAATATTGAAAACTTTACATTTGAGCTTTGAAATATGGCAAGTATGCCTATTATTCCACTTCTATCTGCATTATCCTCTAGGTCCTAGCCAATATGGTAAAACAAGCAAAAAAAGTATGGCATAAAGTTGAAAAAGAAGCCACTCATGGTGGCACATACCTGTAACCCCAGCACACAGGAGGCTGAGGCAGGAGGATCACCGTGAATCGGAGGCCAGCCTGGGCTACATAGTGAGTCCAGCCCAGCCTGAACTACATAGCGAGACCCTATCTCAAAAGGGAAAAAAATGTAAAATTGTCATTTTTTTTTAGATAACTTGTATCCATAGAAAATCTGATCATAATATAAATTCATGGAATTAATAAGAGTTTAGCAAAGCTGTTGATTAAAGGGTCAATAAAAAGTTTATTCCCTGTGCATCTGTTTTGTATCTGTACATTCACAGCAAAAAATGAAAATTTAAAAGAAGATACTATAGCCAGACATGGTAGCACACCTACAATCTCAGCTATTCTGTAGGCTGAGACAGGATGGAAAGCCTGAGGTCAACCTGGAAAATTTAGAGAGATTCTGCCTCAAAATAAAAAGGAGCAGGAATATAGATCAATGGTAGGATGCTTAGCTGGCATGCTGAAGGCCTGGGTTTAATGCTTAACACCAAAAAAGAAGAAGTGGAACCAGGTGTGGTGGTGCACACTTGTAATCCCAGCACTCGGGAGGCTGAGGCAGGAGGATTGCCATGAGTTCCAGGCCACCCTGGGACTACATAGCGAGACCTTGTCTCAAAAAAACAAACAAAAGAGAGAGGGGTGAGATACTGTTAACAATAATATAAAAAATTATCAAATTCCTAGGGGCAAATTTAGCAAAAGTTATGCAAGACCACTATATAGAACAGAGAAAACTAATTTTTTTGTGTGGTGCTGAGGATTGAACCTAGCACCTTCACATTGAGCTACATCCCCAGCCCTTATTTTTTATCTGGAAACTTCTATTAAAAGAAAATTTAAAAGACCACAATAATTTGGAAAGATAAGCCATATCCACGTTATAACAGACCCACTGTTGTAAAGATGATCTATGAATCAGTGTTAATCTAATAAAAATTATGCAAACCACATATATAATTTTGTGTTCTAGTACCTGTATTTAAAAAGTGAAAACCAATTCAAATTGATTGTAATAATGATTTAATTCAATTCTTAGCCAGTATGTTATCATTTCAACATATAATCAACATTTTAAAATGATTGAGATAAAATTTTTTTCATATTTGTTTGAAATTCAGTGTGTATTTTTCATTTACAAGTTGGACTGTCCCCATTTTTAGTACTCAGTGGCCACATGTAGCTGTTGGCTTCCCTACTGGATGATAAAATTATAGTCTCAATGAAAATCAGAGGAACTTCTAATAAGTTTTTTATGTGGAATTTGATAGACTGACTCTGATCTGATGATAGACCAAGGATAGCTAAAACATTCTTAAAGATGATCAACATAGAAAAACTTGTTTTACCAGGCATCAAGTCTTACTATAACTGAAACTAGGACAATATTGCATTGAGATAAGTAGACTTGTGCAATAAAATAAAGAGTCCAGAAACAGATCTCCACTTATATAAACCCTTAATTTACAACCAATGGGAATTGCAGAGTAGTAGGGAAAGAATAATGAGTCATACTGGAAAAGATTTCCTCAACAGAGAGTAGAAGAAATTTGTCATACACAGAGCCAACAAAGGACTTATTTCCAGAATGTGTCAAAAACTCCATTGAAACAATAAGAAAAAAAAAAAGAATACAGGATGGGCAGGAGACTTAGGGACCTCACAACAGAGCACTCAGTGGCCTATAAACTTATGATGAAAAGATGCCCAACGTCATTAATCAGAAAATGCAAATTATCTGTCAGGGTGTTACACACCTATAGTCCTGCCTATAGTCTCTTCAGGAGGCTGAGGCAGGAAGATCCCTTGAGCCTAGAAGTTTAGCACCAACGTTAGTAACATAGTGAAAAAGAGAATGTACAAGCCATGGTGTCACATACCTATAATCTCAGCACTTAGGAAGATGAGGCAGGAGGATTGCTGTGAGTTCTAGGCCAGCCTAAACTACATAATGAGACCCTGCTTCAAAAAAAGAAAATGTAAATTTAAACTACAATAAGCTACCTCTGCATACCCAACCAGAATGACTAGAATTACAAAGAAGCTGGCAAGCTGGACATTATACCCCCTAAAGAGTATAATTACTGTACTTACAGAAGAGATTTTGTACTCAGTTGTTTAGAAACCCTCACGTAAGCTCCAGACTATGGCAGAAAGTGTGTAGTTTCTCGTTTTTACAGATTGGAGTCATCACAAATTTAACAAATCAAGAATTCTAGGAAGGGCTGGGGATATAGCTCAGTGGCACAGCGCCTGCCTGATAGGTGTGAGATCCTGAGTTCAATTCCCGGTACCAAAAGAGGAATTCCAGGAAGATGTTTCCACCTTCACCTGGAGGTCACAAAAATATGGTGGGGATCCACAGAAGCCTCAAACTGCATATTGTTACCAAATTAAAAAGGGCAAAACAAAACAGGCATAGTGGCACACACCTGTAATCCCAACTGTGGGATGGGGGTGGGAGAGGCTGAGGCAGGAGGTTCCCAAATTCCAACCCAGTCTGGGAAACTTGGTGAGACTCCATCCCAAAAAGGGCTGGGAGTATAGCTTTGTAGTAGAGTACTCAAGGTTCAATCCCCAGTTCCATTCCCCTACCAAAAAAATACAAAAGATGGCCATAGTGGGGAAAAGATACAGTAAAGATGCTTAGATTAGGAAAAATACATACCCCTCATGTTCACAGAATACATAACTGAAAGTGGTTAAATACCTGATAAAAATCAAGCCCCTTAATTTGTCACAAGGACTTTCAACAGAGAGTATGTCTACCACTTACCTTAAAAGCGCTGGAGGTGGCCATTACACATCTGTGCTCCTAGCACTGGAGAGACTGGGGTAGGAGGGTCACCAGAATTTGAGGCCAGCCTGAACTACACAACAAGAAAACAAAACAAACAAAAGCACTAGAGAAACCCAGTATAGTGGTGCATGCCTGTAATCCCACCACTTTGGCAGGCTGAGACAGGAGGATCGCAAATTCAAGCCCAACCTGGGCAATTTAGCAAGATAGCAGTTAAGTCCTGATGCCATAGCAACGTCAGGTTTTAAAATACAGGTCATCTTTATTTCAAGGTGGTGATCAAATGTTTTCATTAAAATATACTTTAAATCCCAGTCCAAAGGAATAAAAGACTTGACAATACAAAGTGTCTGTGGGATTTAGAACAGTGGCAACTTACATACATAGGTGTTAGGACTATAAATACTTATATAGCAACTTTGGAAGGTGGTTTTTGTCATTATCTTGTAAAGATCAACCTATTTATCCCACTCCTAGGCATGTGCTCAGTTTATGTGCATCAAGATGCATGCACATCAAGACACAAGTACAAAGCTGTTCATAGCAGCAGCGTTTGTAATAGTGGAAACTGGATGACTATCAGTAAAAAAGAATAATAAATTATAGTAGAGTCATACAGTTGAATACAGTAAGAATTGTATTCACTGGTATCTGTAAATATTCTAGGTTTTTTGGGCCACACAAAATCTGTCACATACTCTTCTTTATTTGTGTTTATTAATCCAGCCCTGTAAAAACATAAAACAGTTCGTCAGATCTGATACAAAAACAGGTCCAGGCTTTTACTTATAGGCATATGCACTGTGCCTTACTCCAGAGAGATTGAATAAACCACAATTATGTCCAACAACTTGAGTAGATCTCATAAGAACGTTGAGCAAAAGTTCATACACAAAAGAATACTGTAATTCTGTTTATAAAGTTTACAAAACAAGCAAAACTAAAGCATACTTTTAGGGTCCATATTTGGATGGTAAAAGCTGGAGGCAAAATAGGAGAAGTGGTTACAGGGCATAAAGGTTTCTGGTAATGTTTTATTTTTTGGCCAGATGACTGTTCACTTTCTGGTGAATCACTGAGCTACATACTTCGGGTGGTTTTCTGTTTGTCTGGTGAGGTTTTTTTTTTCCCTGACATTTTTATGTTATTCACAATAAAAGTTTAAAAATACATACTACATAAATGAATAAATGTTTACTTAACTTTCATAACTAACCTTCATCATTCCATCTGTTCTGATCCTCTCCTTGTAGCTAACAAATACTTCGTAGTGTTGAAAAAAATCAAATCCTTTCAATGGTCTTCCTTTCAAGTTACTATACCATCTTCCTGCACCTTTTCAATTCAGTGTCTCTTCAAAGAGTAGTCTGTGCTTTCTGTTACTATTTTGGGAGCTTCTTTTATTCTACAACCTATTTTAGTCATTCATCCCCCATCACTTTCCTGAAACTGTTGTCATTATGATTGTCAGTGGTCTTCTGGTTGCTAAAACCTGTTGCAGGTTGTCAAACTGTACCATTCATTTCACACAATTCATTCAATGGGTAGTTGAGTTCTTGGTATATGTACTGGGGATGCAGTGTGAATAGCACTGAGATCTTAGGTGGTCTCACAGAACTTACATTTTTTGTGGGGAAGGTGAGGAATTAATATTTAAGCAAATATGATCATTTGAGGCTGTAATGAGAACCGTAGGGATAAGCCAAAGTACTTTATTGAAATGGTGAACCCTGTAGTGAGGGAAGGGGCAAGGAGCAGGAGCTATTTTAGATGAACAGTTAGGGAAAGTCTCTGGCAGAGGATTTGACACTGTTGACCACTCCCACCCCCTTTGCTTTTCCTACACTGATCTGCTTCTGCCTTTCTAACCATTCCTCTTTTGGTCTCTGTTGCCTAACCATTCCTCCTCTGCCTGTTTTTCTTTCTTTAGTTATAAAATTTTTCAAATGTAAATTCTGACAATAGAATAATAAAATGAATATATATAAGTACTCATCACCCAAATTTAACAATCGGAGATTTTGGCACATTTGCTTCATCTATTCCTTCTTTTTAACTCAAATATTTTAAGCATTCCAGACATGTCATTTCTCATCTATTTAATTCAGTTTGCCTTGCTAAAAATATGGATGTGTTCTTATATAACCACATACGGGAATACAAATAATAATGCTTAGGTTTTATCTAACACTAATCCCTAAATCAATTTTTTTAGATTTTTTTGTGTCTTACAGGTGGATCCTAATCAAGTCTGCACATTCCATTTGGTTGTATTTCTTAAATTTCTGATAATCTAGAATACCCTACCCCTATCTTTGCCCTGCCTTTTGTCAAAACTGAGTCATTTGTTCCACTTTCTCAAGTTACCTTGTCAGGGGAAGAGACTACCTCTCGATATCTGGAACAAAGAGCATAAAGCAATTTTATTGTTTACTTATAATAAGAGGAGCAATGAAGCCAGGCGTGGTGGTGCATGCCTTTAATCCCAGCACTTGGGAGGCTGAGGTAGGTGGAGCATTGTGAGTTCGAGGCCGGCTTTGACTACAACATGAACGCAAAGATGGTCTGAACTACATAGCGCAACCCTGTCTCAAAAAACTAGGGCCAGGAGTTTGGCTCAGCAGTTTAAGCACCTGTCTGGTTGACGCAAGGTGGTGAGTTCGATCCCTGGTGCCAAAATAATAATAATAAGAGGAGCGGTGTTGGTCCAATAGAGTCTCTCTAGGCAGAGTAGACCACTGATCTTATATACATTTGGGGGAAGGGTGGAGTTCAAGAGATGGCAGATTTCCAGGTCCATAAATAGATGGATATCATCTATAAGTGCATACTTTCTTGAGTGGGAATGGTGTTGATCAGTTGGTACTCAGGTGTGCTTATGTTGAGCTGTGTGCTTATTTTCAGAGATAGCACTTACTGCTAGGTTGACTTAAGTGTTCACCAGAGATGTGTCATTGACAATCAGATAGATTTAAAACAAAGATTTAAAACTAGTTCTGAACTGGATATGATGGCACATTCCTGTCATCTCAACATTCTAGGAGGCTGAGGCAGGAGAGTGGCAGGTTTAAGCCCAGCCTGGGCAATGTAGTGAGTTGGTGAGACCCTATCTCAGAATAAAAAAGATAATAAAAAAAAACTGGAGTTATGACTCGGTGTGAAGGCCAGTCTTTTCTAAGAGTGCAGAATTTTTCTTTATTCTCTTTGTGCTGTTGACTTGTTTCTGTAGCCTGTTTTTGGTTAAACTTTTAAGCTGGGTGGGGGGGTGCTACATACTTCAAGGCAGTCTTGAACTTACTTGGTATCAGAGAATGGCCTGGAACTCATGGCAATCCTCCTGTCTCAGCCTCTCAAGTGCTGGGATTACAAGCGTGCATAACCATGCCTGGCATTCTTTCATAATTTTTTGTGCCGAGCATTGAACCCAGGACCTCGTGCACACTAAACATATACTGTACCATTGAACTACACATGCCAGCTCTATATTAATTATTTTTAATGCCCAAATTGTTCTTTTTTCAGACCACTTTTTAGATACTCTTCTTCCCCAGGGTTCAATCTCTTATGTGCTTTTCGTTCCCTCTATACTCACTTCTCGACTGACCTCAGTCTTTCCTGTATCTACTCCTAACATTTCGTTCTTCCCAAAGCATTTTTTGTTACATCAGTTAATCATGTACCTGAACTGAACTTCCATTTACTTACCTAAATGGCTTTCCCAAAAGTATATAGTATGTGTGATTTCACATCTTTAAAATGTATCTCTACTTGCTGGGTGCTTTTTGTTTTGCTTTGTTTTTTCTGTTCTTGTACTCCATGTTAGCATTTCCATGAACCTTCTTTTCCAAGCCAGTAACCTGGGAATCATTCTTAATGTCTTCCTCCATCATATATTCAGGTATTCTTCCAGTTTTATCTCTGAACTATTTCTCTACTCTAGCCCTTCCTCTGCATTGCACTGCTTACAGTGGTCAGGCCATGGGGACCTCTTACCCACTCTACTGGACCATGCTCCAAAGTAGAGTTCCTACCACCTATTCCCATTCCAAATCATTCCCTGCTGCGCTTGGAATTAATAGGTGTTCTCTGAAAAAAAGAGGTACTAGAGACATGTATAGAAAATAATGATTTCTTTAGATTTCTCAACCTTTTTTATGAAACGTGTTTTATTCATTGTCTCCAACAAGGGAGTGCAATAGATAGCATTCCATAAACTGACTGAATTATGAAATATTTTTGTTATTGCTAAGTATCTAGAGAGATTAATGTTATCCAGTAAAATTTTGGGGAACATTGGCCAAATGAGTAAATTTTCAACCTTTAGGTTGAAAATTGCATTGAAGGCCTTTCACATTGTTGCATATTAAATTAGATATCCACTACTATTCTCTTAGCATTGTTAACGTATATCCTTCTGGATTTGTCTCTTAGTTTGCTAACATTATTATATCCATCTTCCCCACTGACCATGAGGGCCTATCTTTAGCCCTATCCACAGTATGAAGCAGTGTCTGGCACATAATAATTTAGTAACAATTCACAGAATAATAAGTGGATCTATTTCTGAAAAGAGAATTTCTCTGCTTGCCATTTTCTCTAGCTCTGTTATTATTGTCATAGTTACAGGATCATTGGTTTCTTTAATTCATAAGTTTGGAAAAAGAATACAACTAAACAGTTTAGCTCAAACAGACCTTAAACTTATCCAGGCCAGTGGTTTTCACATTGTACCACAGTCTTCAATGTTCCACAAACCCTTTTCCCATCAGTTCTCCCTCCCCAGCATGGGCTGTTAAAAGGATTGAAAGGTGGAAAGTGGCATATAAAGCACATGTTCTCTTCACACTTTTTAATACTAGGTTTCTTAAATTTCCTTTGAAAAGGGATACTAAGGCTACAGTTTCTAAACCATTGATATAGGTTCTAGTTCCATTGCTTGCGAAAAAGTGTCAACAGGCAAAAAGGACTGATTTTCCCAAGGTCACAATGTTTTTAGTAAAAGCCATGACTAAGGCTCAGATGACCGTATGCTCACAGTAGTCTTTGCAAAATTCTGAAAAATAAAGTCCACCAAAAGATTATGGACTAAAATTCCATTAATGTGATCAAGCTTTACTCATAATAGCCCCAAACTAGACACAATACAGATGTCCTTCAAGATGTAAATGGACAAACAAACTGTGACACATCCATACAGGAGCCTAGGCACATGATAAAATGGCTTAAAACTCACAAACACAAACACAAGCACAAGTAAAACTGGGGCCATGTAAATGAGATTGGTCAACACCCTGGTTGTGATTTGCAGTACTAGGGGTTGAACCCAGCATTTTTTGGCACTGAGCTACACCCCCAACCCTTTTTAATTTTCATTTTAAGACAGGGTCTTGCTAAGTTGCCCAAGCTGGGCTTGAACTAGCAATCTTCCTGCATCAGCCTCTGAGAGTGCCAAGATTACAGGGGTATGCCACTACGCCTGGCTTGCTGTATAGTTCTGTAAGATGTTACCATTAAGGAAGCCAGGTCCAGATGATCTCTGTACTACTGAATGTGACTGAATATGAATGTACAAGTATTTCAAAAATAAAAGTTTAAATTTTTTAAAAATAAAAATAAAGATAATTCAAAAAATAAAATGTTATTATGTGGATTTATTATTTAGAGCCAAACTCGGGATGCCACAGTTTTTGAGTCCTGAAGCCCAGAGTCTTTTACGTATGCTTTTCAAAAGAAATCCTGCAAACAGATTAGGTAAAAATTTTAATGAATTAATTTCTTTTGTGTGTTTGTTGGTGTTTGAGTTTAGTTTTTTGAAAGGTGGATATTTGTTTTTATAGTGAATTAAGTATTAAGACAAATATTAAAATCAAAGTCTAATATATATTTCTCCTTGAAATAAAACTTATCAATCACCTTTTGATAGGTGCAGGACCAGATGGAGTTGAAGAAATTAAAAGACATTCATTTTTCTCAACAATAGACTGGAATGTAAGTATAGGGTGAAAATTTGCTTGAAATTTTTTATAGTTAATACATTACCTAAGTTTCTCTTTTTTCCTCCAGAAACTATATAGAAGAGAAATTCATCCACCATTTAAACCTGCAACTGGCAGGCCTGAAGATACATTTTATTTTGATCCTGAGTTTACTGCAAAAACTCCCAAAGGTAAAGAGAAATAAAACATGAAAACTCAAATACAAGGCATTAGATTTTTTTTTTCTTGTTCAGTCAGAGCTTTTCCAGGGTAATTCTTCATGCTATCCTAAAATCTCCTAAATTTGCTGCTTATCAACCTTGTGTTTCCCTCCTAACTAGGAGCCTAGCACTCATAGGATATCACGTAGGCTGCACTGCTTATGGTACCCAGTAGCCACCTATAACTAATTAAATTTAAATTAATTGAACATTTAGTTTCTCAGTCACACTAGCACAGTTCAGATGTTCAGTGGCCGTATCTGGCTCCTGACTAGCATGTTGGACCACACAGATAAAATGTGCTTCATTAAAAACCTCAATGGTTCAGTGCTAATTTTGAATGCCATTAACCCAGTAATTCCTAGATTTATTATACTCTTCAAATGAATTAGCTCTTTTCTAGGCTCTGAGAAAGTAAGATGTTAGAGTAGTGGTGGCAATAAGTGATCAGGACAGATGTGATGCAAGGCCTCACTGAGGTACCCTGGGCATCAAGGGGTATGTAATGGTGCCTGAGAACTCCTCTAGATTAAGTAAGAAAACTCATCATTTCACTGATTCTTCCTTTCAACTTTCAAAGGAATCTTCTTAGTGATTTCTTATTCATTTCAGATTCCCCTGGGATTCCACCTAGTGCTAATGCACATCAGCTTTTTCGGGGGTTTAGTTTTGTTGCTATTACCTCAGATGATGAAAGCCAAGCTATGCAGACAGTTGGTGTACATTCAATTGTTCAGGTGAGTAGATGCCTTGATCATTTTAGATTTGAATGTTGTAAGATATACTTCATTATATGAGTAATATGATGCATATTGTCTACTGATTTTTGGTGAATATCTTAAAATACATGTTATATCATTACTCTTAGAAATACCTTTCATTTATTATTGGAAAGTCTGTGTGAACTGAAATCCAGACACCTATGTGACTTAAAGTGAACATCATCATCTTCTCTGTCCTTTCTCCTGTGCCTGAAAATGTTTGTCAAGCCTACTATGCTTTATCCCCAGCCTATTTAAGGTCTGCTGTGATGGACTGAGGTCTGCTGGTTTCTTGATGCCTTAGAATAGGGGTCAGCAGACTTTCTTTGTAAAAGGTCAGAAAATAAATATTTACAGCTGTATTTCTTCTCAGATGGCTATTCAGGTCTGCTATCATACCATAGCAGCCCCACACAGTACATAAACAGACATAACTGAGTGCCAACAAAACTTTGTTTACAAAAAAAAAAAAAAAACTTTGTTTACAAACTGATCCTGGTGGCACATGCCTCAAGTCCCAGTCACTGGGGAGGCTGAGGCAGGAAGTTCATGAGTTTGAGGCCAGCCTGGGCAATAAAGCAAGACCCCATCTCCAAAAATACATGTACATACATACATACATACATACATACATACATACTTTATTTACAAAACCAGATAGCGAACCAGATTTGTCCCATAGGCTAAAGTTTACTAGTCTTCGTCTTAGATAAAAGAACTAAAAATGAACCCAAATCCTAAATTTTCCAAATTTTGTGTCCTTGTTTTTTTGGAGCCCCCTTTGTCATTAAGAAGAAATGGCTATAGGTACTGCCTTAGGGTACCCCTACCTCTTTATCTTGTTTATAAGAGTTGCAAAAAAAATAAGATCACAGGAACAGATTAGTTGGTGGGAGATGGGGGATTACAGGAAACTGAACTAGTAAATATTGTTAGAGGGACACAAGTAGTACAAACATTAGATTTCTTTCCCTACTAGTATTATGGGAATGCAAATTTAGTTTGTCCTAATATGATTATTATATATTGAATACATATATTAACATATCACACTGTGTACCATAAGTATGTGCAGTTACTAAAAATCAATTAAAATTAAGATATATTTTTAGCCAGGCGTGGTGGTGCACACCTTTAATCCCAGCACTCTGGAGGCTGAGGTAGGTAAAGCATTGCGAGTTCAACGTAGGCACAAGGCCAGCCTGAACTACATAGTGCAACCCTGTCTCAAAAAACTAGGGCTGGGAGTTTAGCTCAGCAGCTTAAGTGCCTACCTGGTAGGCGCAAGGTTGTGAACTCAATCTCCGGTGCCACAAAAAAAAAAAATTAAATCTTTTTAATCACAGAGGAAACTAAATACTGTATGCCTTTAAAAACATGATGTTTTTAGGGTATTATTAATTCTTAGATTTACTTCATCCTTAAGATGCTTTTGCTCTAAAGTTTTTTGCATGAGTAAGTCATCTTTCTACTTTCCAGAAAACTGGTTTAAAATGTTTTTTAAAGAAAGCTTAGGTTGCTGTAGTTTGTCCCTTTTACTATGCAGCACATGAATGTATGGCAGGTTTTTAAATTATAACTGTCGTACCTAGCATAGAAACCATAGGCTTAATATTCTGCAGAATTCAAGTTTGTAGGCATGGAAGGTCTCTTATCAGTATAATGAAGAGCAGCACAATTTCTCTTAGCCTGTTTACAGAAACAGTAATTTGCCATTCATCATGCAGCATATGTTATTAGTTCCTAGATCATGAACAGCTTCTTTGGCAAAAGTTGTATAAATCTGTAAGTTGAAAATGAAGAAAGATTAATCCCAGCACTTGGGAGGCTGAGGTAGGAAGAGCGTTGTGAGTTCAAGGCTAGCTTGGGCTACAACGCGAGTGCAAGGCCGGCCTGAGCTACATAGTGCAACCCTGCCTCAAAAAACTAGGGCCAGGAGTTTGGCTCAGTGGCTTAAGCACCTGTCTGGCAGGTGCAAGGTTGCGAGTTCGATCCCTGGTGCCACAAAAAAAAAAAAAAAAAAAAAACCCAGAAGGGCATAGCTGCAGAAAGTACAAAATGACAACTCTTGCCACTTGCAAATGCATTCTTTTATTTAATCTTCACCATTGCCCTTTAAGAATACATAGGCACAAAGTTCATGGCCTATATGGGGTACATCTGAAACAATCCATATGTTTTAATTCTGAATCCTCCTAGTCATTTCTACTATACCAAAGTTTCAAGCTTCTTATTTCCACAGGTGCTTCAAAAAAACTTACAGTTGGCTGGGGAGTGGAATAGAGCTAAATCAAAGACAAGGTTTTAAGCCCCTTATCAAGTATTTCTGCTTTTTCTTTTGTACATATTTAATTTTTTTTTCTTTTTAACAAACTTTTTTAAAAGGCATATTTCTTACTTTAAATATCTACTTGTAGAAGAATATGTGCCATAAAGAATCTTTTTATTTTTATTGATTCATTTATAGTTAACATCCACATTGCATGCTGAGTAACTATAACCCAATTATGAAATGCACTAAAGGCGTTATGGAACTCATTATCAGTTTATAATTTTATTTGTAGCAGTTGCACAGGAACAGTATTCAGTTTACTGATGGATATGAAGTGAAAGAAGATATTGGAGTTGGCTCATACTCTGTTTGCAAGAGATGTATACATAAAGCTACAAACATGGAGTTCGCAGTGAAGGTAAATATTCTTAGATTTAAAATGCAAGGCTTAGGGCCAGGAGTTTGGTTCAGTGGCTTAAGCACCTGCCTGGCAGGCACAAGGTTGTGAGTTTGATCCCCGGTACCGACGAAAAATAAAATAAAATAAAATGCAAGGCTAAAAGTGTTTATTTGTTTGTTTATTTTTGGTACTGAGAATTGAACTCACAACCTTATGCTTTAGAGGCAAGTGCTATGCTGCTGAGCTATATCCCCAGCTCCAGGGCTAAAAGTTCTTATTCATGCTTGTCGCTACCAGTTAAAAATTACATTCCTTCTTTTGATAAAAGTATATTTTATGTTAAAATGTATTATTCTCATATATGAAAATATTACAGTTGAAACACAGTATTTTGTAAAATTAACATGTTAATAAAGAACATAAGCTGGGTGTGGTGGCACACACTATAATCCCAGCATGTTGGAAGGCTGAGGCAGGTTGATCACAAGTTCAAGCCTAGCCTGGGTAACTAGTGAGACCCTGTCTCAAAATTTTAAAAAAAAATTTAAAAGACCAGGAATGTAACTCAGTAGAAAGGCTTGGGTTCAGTTCCTACAACTGCAAAAAATACATGTGTGCCTGTGTGCGTTTACATGTATATATGTATATGCCTTAGTTACTTTTCTCCCATTGCTGAGACAAAATACCCAATGCCTAAAGTTAAGGGAGGAAAGGTTTATTTAACTCACAGTTTGTAGAGGTTTCAGCCCATAATCCCCTGGCTCCAAGGCAGGGTAGCATGGCAGAGGGGCAACCTTTTGTGGAAGATAGCAGAAGCAAGTAGAGAAAGGGACAGGGAGAGGGAAAAACAGAGATGAGCCTTCTTCTGTCCCTTATATTGTATGCAGGCTACCCACCCTAGGTCGGATGTAGCACTCAGTCCCTTAATCCCTTGGACCATGAATCAGTCACAAACTCTAGATTCACCCATCTCTGAAAAGCCCGTCCCCTGCCCCGTGACTGCATGAGGCTTTATGGGGACACCTATACACAAACCGTAACAGTATGTATGTATTTTTCTAAGTTCCTTTTGTTATAAAAAGTTATGGTAAATTTAAATATCCAGGCTAGTAATTGTCAAAGATCTTAATCTGAAACTATGGATTCCCATGGAAGCTAAAGGTAGGATGCTCATACATCTAATTAGCCCACAGTAGTACCAGTTTATACCATGCATAATTAATAGCACTCCTTTTACTTTCAGAAGACCCCATTTTATAGTCAGAGTATAAGAAACTTCCTCAAAATTGTGTGAATTTTGTGTTTATATTTTTCTGGCAAAATTGTTCATACCTAGCTGGCGTGGTGGCGCACGCCTTTAATTCCAGCACTCGGGAGGCTGAGGCAGGAGGATCATTGTGAGTTCGAGACCAGCCTGGGCTACAAAGTGAGTTCAAGGCCAGCCTGAACTGCATAGTGAGACCCTGTCTCAAAAAATAGGGCCAAAGATTTAGCTCAGTGGCTTAAGCGCCTGCCTGGCAGGCCCAAGGTTGTGAGTTCAAACCCCAGTACAAAAAAAAAATTGTTCATACCTTTCTTTACATCATCTAAAAAGAGCTTTGAAGAATAAAATAAGAACTACTACCATAAAATTTATTAGCATTGCCAATTTTAATTTCATCAGTTGTCCTAAAACAGAATTTTCCAAGTTAAAAACTAAGGTTCTGTGATAGTTTGAATTTCAAACCTTTAACTGTGAATAAATAAATACTATATTCAAAGTGTCTCCCTTTTCATTTCTTGAAGTAGGAATCTCCTCTCCTACCTCAACTAATTCAAGTAATGAATAAAGCTTCCAGCTTATCTTGAAGCTTTTGCATTAGTTTCTAAGTATGGGTAGCTCATATTAACTTAGTGGGAGAGTAACATTTGTTGTTATTACTATTCTAAACTTGGATGTAATTGCTTTAAAGAGTCATCATTGTCCATAAGGCTTCCTGCCAGATGTAGGGATAAACCACAGAAATAAATTTAACTTTCTATTCTACTCATTACTCTAACTGAAATCTGGAATACACAAAAAATTTTAAATTGCATATGAAAGAAGCAAAAAGGAATGATATGCTTGATGGGTAGTTTGAGGATGTATCTTTACTCCATAAAAAAATCAGCAAAAGTAGAAATATCCTGAGGCTCACTTTGAATCACAGAAACCAGGAGCAGTATGTCTAAAGCCTTGACAATATCACCAGCTATTTATGGATTCCTGTTACTTAAACTAGATTCATAAACCCAATCCCAACAAGACGGTATTCTACTGAAATTACTTCACATCTGAAATCTGCAAACACAAATATAGATATTATGTAAATTGAGCTCAGATTAGCATATTAAAGAATGTTGCTAAAAATATCACCTCCCAGTATATTCTAATTTTGAAGAAACTAGTCCCACGCTTGACTTAGCATGCCTATTCTGTATACCTCTCTTCTTAACCATCCACTTGACTAATTCCATGCTAATCATTTGCAGATGACTACAGTTGGTACTTATGTTTGTCTTCCCTGATCTCAAAATATGGAACTGTTTTACAACTACCTCCATTTCAGAACAATTACACTCATACTGAGGATTAAGCTCTATCCTACGTTACAAGAGTAATTGAGTATTTATTGTATACATTAATTACCAAGCTGTTTTTAAATCTAATATACAATTAGTGGATGGTAAATCACTTTTCTAGTATATGTGAGGCCTTGTGTTTGATCTCCAGCACCTTAAAAAAAAAAGATACATGAAGGCCACAAAATTTGTTTCATACTACCCTTCAAGGACATTTGAAAACCAAACTTGCCTTTCTAAAGTATATTATGTTAACAGCAAGATGAGGTGGGCTACATCTGTAATCCCAGCACTATGGAGACTGAGGCAGCAGGCTCACTGCAAGTTTAAATCCACCCTGGACTACATAGTGAGTTCAAGACCAGCCTGAACTACATAGCAAGACTCTGTCTCAATACACAAATAAAACCATTTATATATGTTATTACATTAACATATTAAAACATTAAGAAAAATACTTTTAAGAATGTACATAAAGGGTTGGAACGATGTGTTATTTTAAAGGGATTTATTATAATAAACTGAATTCTAGTCAAGTAGAATTCTAGATGTGGTTTTCTATATAGCTTTCTGCTTAGATTCAAAAATGAGCTTGTTCTAACTTGCTAATTTTTATAAGTAGCTTACAAATAATGGATAGTTCGTTAAAATACTGTATTAAAAAATTAATTCAATAAACCTGTTTAACATTGGTGATGTCATAGGTACATCTTGCTCTTAATTATCTGTATTAATAAGGAGTTAGAAGTTGACTGCATTCCCACCTGTTTAAGGCATTCACACATGGAAGAAAAGATGTATTTACATTGGAGAGAATGTGACTCATGGGTTAGAACTTACAGGCTTGCCATCTATAACAAATCTGCCTTTCTATTTAAATAGTCTGACCAGGTAGTTGAATAAATCTGATTGATAAATGGCTTTTAAGTACATTATTTACATAAGATGATAATACAGGTGTATGATTACAACAATTTAAAGTTTCTGTTCTTGAGATTTCATGATAAATATTTGCCTTTTAGATTATTGATAAAAGCAAGAGAGACCCAACAGAAGAAATTGAAATCCTCCTTCGTTATGGACAGCATCCAAACATTATTACCCTAAAGGATGTAAGTATATTTTTTAATGAGGATCATGTGAATTAGTTGTCTAACTCACATATGGGATATTTTCAAACATGCGGTAGACAAAAACCTTGGCATAGTAAGTTTAAAGAATAAATCTGAGGGCTGGGGAAATGGCTCAGTTTTAGAGTGCTTGCCAGGTATGTGTGAAGTCCTGGGTTCATCCCCAGCACCACAAAAAAAAGTAGATTACAGAACAATTATATGACATCATTCAATTTATAAGGAAAAATACATTTATATATTTAATTTTCTACTTTTTCTTTAAGAGAAAAGTATTTTAGCATTGTTTTTAATACCGGCATTTACTTGAATATATGCACATATGTATAGTCTTAATATTCCACATTACTGCCAGAGTGCTGATGCTTATATCGACCTATGTTACTTCCCTGCCTACAATTTATACATTCCAGCCCCTCAATGCCCTGCCTTACTCTATTTGTACACTTCCTCACATACCCTGTCTTCCAGTCATACTATAGTATGTACTATTATTTAACATGCCTCATTTTTTCATGCTGCTTAACTTTGAATTTATGGTTCCTCCAGTTGGAAACATCATTTTCCGTCTTTAGCTGGCTAATTATCACACATTTCAAACTATGTTAGGGGACTACTTCTTCCAGGAAGCCTGCCCTGTCCATCGCCACCCCTAGGACAAGTTGAGGTATCCTTTGCCTGGGCTGTCATGATATGCTACTACCTATGTTTCTTGTAGCTTTTATTATAACAGTATTGGCAAAGCACATGTACTCTCCAGGTTGTATTTTTACTACTGCTGTTCACATAGCCTCAAAGATCATATCTGGGTGTTTTCAGAACTCCACTTTCTTCATTAATTTTTCACTGTGCATTGTGAGAAGATGGTTAACTTAGTTGAAGTAAAATGTGAAACTGCTCAAGCTGACTCTAATTAACATAATCTCCAAAAATTCAACCAAGAAAATTTAAAAGAAAGTTTAAAAAATACTTTCTCTCAATCCAACCTTGGAAACTCCCTAAACTGTCCATTTATTTCATTCATTTCGAATTCCAAAGTCTTTACAATTTTTCTCAGACTTTTATTGCAGCATCTCCGATGCTTTTTTTCCTCTTGTTTGTAAGTCTTCATTCTAGAGGAAAAATTTTTAGTGTAGTTACTTCATTTTCTCCATATTCGGGGCCCTAGCACCTGTACAATATCTAGTATCTCTTAAAAGCTAAGAACGCCTTTAATCCTAGCACTCGGGAGGCTGAGGTAGGAGGAGCGTTGTGAGTTTGAGACCAGCCTGGGCTACAAAGTGAGTTCAAGGCCAGCCTGAACTGCATAGTGAGACCCTGTCTCAAAAAAATAGGGCCGGGGATTTAGCTCAGTGGCATAAGCGCCTGCCTGGTAAGTGCGAGGTTGTAAGTTCAATCCCCAGTACCAAAAATAAATAAAATAAAAGCTAAGAAGCTAAGTAAAGGTCTCCTGTAAGTCTGTGGTGAGAGGGGAATAACAAGGACTTGAAATTTAATTAAGGGATTATTTCAGTTAGGTAGTTTTTGGTATGCTTCCTTGCGGTTGGATGGAATTTCTCTTTACTAGTTAATCTTCTTACTCAATTTCTGGCTAAATTTATCTTTCAGATAAATCAAAACTGGGTAACCAGTAGTTTATTCATTTTTGTATATATCAATACAGAAGTTCTACTTTTGCAGACACTGCAGGAAAATCACAGGAGTGTGTCATTATACCTGTCCCTGCTGTCATCAATAGGTACAAAGAGAATGAGAAGAAAAATAAACCCTAAGAACATGTTTTCAGAGTCCCTTTGTTTACAGTGCACATAGTTGCTTTGATTTCTGTGAGTTAAGTTTCACAGAAAGAAATTGCAAGATTGTTTTGGTATTCAAGCCCATTAACTCCTGTTTTAATATTTTAGGTGTATTTGCAAATTTTATATCCTCCACTGGTTATGACAAGTAAATTTTTCTTGATTTTAAGTACCATGCACTAACTCATTGTGTCACTGGAGTGTTTGAATTTTTCTTGATTATAAAGCAAGTTTTAATTTATCTTTAATATTTTAATCTTTGAGGCACACATAATGCTTCAAATAATGTTTTATGTTTTGATGTTGAAACTTACAGGTATATGATGATGGGAAGTATGTGTATGTAGTAACAGAACTTATGAAAGGAGGCGAATTGCTGGATAAAATTCTTAGACAGAAATTTTTCTCTGAACGAGAGGCTAGTGCTGTCCTGTTTACTATAACCAAAACTGTTGAGTATCTTCATGCACAAGGGGTAAGTCTTTTAACATTATTTATACACATATACATATTTTCTTTTCTTAGTACTTGAGCTAAAATTACAAATGTGGAAGTTTTTTTCTACATGCAATGGAAAATACCTGTTAGCGTCATTATTCTATAGGTCTTCCTCTACATAACTTTTCCCATTGAGCTTAAAGTGCTACTTTGAAATTCTAGCTTTTTTATGTTGAATTCTTATGCTTTCGAAGAAGAAGCTGAGATCTTCTGACCTTGCAAACAGTACCATTTCTGCTAGGTGACCTTAAAAGTCAAGTTCACTTCAAGTTAGAAACAGGACTGGGGAATCCTGGTTTATATTCACAAATAGAAGGAAAGCCTTGGGGCTATGGATATAGCTTAGTGGTAGAGTGTTGCCTAATTTGAGTGGAGCCCTGGGCTCAGTATCAAAGACAAAAGAAAAAACAAAGCAAAACAACAAAAAAGGACATCCTTAAAGTGTATGAGGCCAAGTAGCCACCTGGCTTCAGGCTGGTGGATGCTCGCCTTATTTCTTCTGGCATACGGATTCTTAGTAACTAACCAGAAAAGTGCTACTTTTAAAAGAAATGAAATCTTGGGAGGGCAAAAGTTTAGTAAGTGATAAAATAAATTATATTTTTAAAGGAAAGGAATCTGCAAAGAAAAGAGAGGAGAAAATGAGGGGACGAGGGAAGGAAGACACAGCAGAATAGTGAAGAGGGGTAGAAAGCAAGGGGAAAAAGATTGCTTTTATTTTCTTCATATTTTTTGATTAGCAAATAAAAATGGTATATATTTATAGTGTAAAACAAATTTAGATGTATGTATAGAAAAGATGACTTCTTACAGAGTTCATTTTCAGTGCAGTCTTCTCATTTTGTTTGCCTTTGATCTTAAATGCCAACAAGTGGAATGTGTGAATTCTAGAGCTACCTGCCTGTTAACTGAAATTAAAATTCAATTTCCTAAATTAGTAAAATTCAGTCTTCACTTAAGAATGTCTGACTTGGGCCGGGGACTTAGCTCAGCAGCACAGCGCCTGCCTGGGAAGCACGAAGTCATGAATTTGATTACCAGTACCAAAAAAAAAAAAAAAAAAAGAACGTTGTCTGACTTTTCAGTCATCTTAAGTCTTTCATGTTTTTTCCCAGTGCCTTATCAGTAATTAGTAAAATATTAAGGAGAATTAATGTTCTGAATGTTAGGATCTAAAACTGAAATTACTGTTTAGAATCTAGACTCAGTGGCTGAGGATGTGGCTCAGTAGTAGAATTCTTGCCTTACATACACAAGGCCCTGGGTTCAATCCCCAGCAACACAAAAAACAAACAAAAAAAAAGAATCTAGACTCAGAATTTGATGATGGAAGAAACACCTAAGTCATAAAAAGGAGTATCAGAGAAGCTTATTTTAAAGAAGCATTCAAGTAGTTCATTAAAAGAGGAAAATAAACTGGGCATGATGGCATGTGTCTGTAATCCCAGACGTGTACTGTGGGAGGCCAAGGTCTGAGAACTGTAAGTTTGAGCCAAGCCTGGGCAATTTAGCAAATTAACAAGACTCTGTCTCAAAATAAAAAAGGGCTAGGAGGTATGTAGCTTAGAGCAGAGGCTCTGGAGTCAATCCCTATTAGCAGAAAAAAAAAGACCACAAGCTACTTTTCTGCATATATGAGATCTTCACTTGTATATCAAATAGGTAATACTTAAAGCCCAGGTTTGAGTTTTAGGTTCTTCTTTTCCTTTTTACTACTAAACACCATGTCTGTTCAATTTAGTCTGTCAGTACATCCTTGTTTTATACCTACATTGTATACACTGTTCCTTCTACTTAGAATCATCTTTTCCATCTTTTAAAAATTGTTTTATTCCCCCCACTTTTTGCAGCCTGTTTAGTATTCTTCAGATCTTGATTCAAATATTGTCCCATCTAAGAGATACTCCCTTATCATGCTATTTAAAGTGACCTTTCCAGCTCTGCCCCATCTCTCAACTTTTCTATTTTCTGCCTCCTCCACTTCTGTGTAAGCTCTTAGCATGAAAAGACAGGATGTTATGGGTCTTGTTCATCATAGCTCCTTATAGAATACCCTGGCACATGACAGGCACTCAATAAATATTGTGAAATGATTGAACAACCTGGAGATAGATACTGTATTATTGCTAATTGTATTTCTCTGTAACCCCACTACTTCAGTGGGTAAAAGAAGAGGTGGTAACTACTATTTTTTCTTCCTCCTCCTCACCCCAGGTCTGTATCAGAGTTATGCTTAGATTATCAGCACTTGTTGCATTAAGTTCATTGCTTGACAATTTGTGAATAAAGTTCAAATGTAATGTTAATATAATTTTTTATTTGCATTTCAATTAGGTGGTTCACAGAGACTTGAAACCTAGCAACATTCTTTATGTGGATGAATCTGGTAATCCAGAATCTATTCGAATCTGTGATTTTGGCTTTGCAAAACAGCTAAGAGCAGAAAATGGTCTTCTCATGACTCCTTGTTATACTGCAAATTTTGTTGCGCCAGAGGTAATGTGAGAGAGTTTGTTTGCAGTGTTTTGTTATATTTAAGAACTTGTTTGCTGTGTTTAATACAGAATAGTTAGTAGTTGTTTAATTGAAGACTTACCGAACAAATAACTAGGATAAAATGCTAGCCCTTTATTTCCCTGTTCAATGTTTTAATGGCATCTGATTGCCTACAGGAGAAAAAAATAAAATTCTTAATAAGATATTGCAAAAGCTATTCGATCTATTATCTCCTACCTGAAGTTCTGGCCACTCTGAAATTCTTGCCTATCACTAAAGTTGCTCTATCCTTTGAATACCATCTTTGTTCCCCCACTTTCTCCCTTTGTCTACTGAATTTTTACTTATGGGTCCAATATAAAATGGTTGCCATCTAGCCTTTCCTGTCCCCCAGTATCAAGAATAATTTGGGCTAGGGGTGAGGCTCAGTGGTAGAGCACTTGCCTAGCATGTGAGAGGCCATGGATTTGACCCCCATCTCTGCAAAATAACAAAGAATAAATTACTTCTTCATCACTGATATCCATAGAACTTAAGGTATGATTTACTTATAATACTTACATTGAATTTCCCCTGTCAGATTCTGATTTTTTAGGAAATTGGTTTATTCGTCATAGTTCATGCCTGATAATAATTGGTAATTGTTAAATGCTTGAGCGAATCAATATGTAAGTAGTATTTTGCACTATATCATTTGCACTGGGTTATGTGTGTTCTTAAAATTATTGTTCACTTGTAACCATTTCTAAACCCCATACAAAATATAAATTTCTTAACATAAGAAATTTATCTTCAATTTGTTCTATATTCCTCTATATACCTATAGCAACAATAAATGTTCAAACATCAAACTTTAATTTTATATACATATATATGAATTAGTAGTAGGATGTTCTAAAATGAGAGTAATATATTGCCCTGTTAATCACATTCCATTGAAATTTTTCTTACATGCACTTATTTGGAAAATATACCTCAGTTCACAGCCTATCCATATATAATATATACATATATATATGTATTTAAACATATATGTATATAAACAGCAGTGTACAGTAACTCTAATCTTTTACTTTCTCTAGGTTTTAAAAAGACAGGGCTATGATGCTGCTTGTGATATATGGAGTCTTGGTGTCCTCCTCTATACAATGCTTACTGGGTGAGTGTGTATCATATTGTAAGCATCTGTGTCTCAATATTTCCCTTAAACTAGCTATTTTTAAAAATCCTTATGTTAAAATGTCTTATGTTTTCTCATGCTATCTAATACATATATATAAAATCCTATAATACCACATTTATAGCTGTATCATTAATGTTTTAAGGTCTTAAATTTATTTTTACATCTTTTTTGTACTCTTATGTCATAAACATGCATGATTTTAATGTTTTCTTCTGTAATATGTTATAATTGAAATATTTATCATGTATATTAAGTCTAATATTTTATAAGCTATTCTTTATCTTATGGCACAATTTCTTTCATTGATTTTTTTTGCTTTGATTTTAATAAAGTATTGCATTAACTGAATTACTTAGAGTACTTCTAGAAACTGCACCTAAACATATATATAAAGATTACCAACCAAAAAGGAAATTTTATTCATTAACATTTTAATTTTATTGTAAATTAGTTACACTCCATTTGCAAATGGTCCTGATGATACACCAGAGGAAATATTGGCACGAATAGGTAGTGGAAAATTCTCGCTCAGTGGTGGTTATTGGAATTCTGTTTCAGATACAGCAAAGGTAAGTATGGATTGTTACTACAAACTCTTGTTTCGTGTTGTGTTGTGTTGTTTTGGGAAATCAAACTTTGCATCTGGCATGCTAAGCATGTACTCTATCACTGAGCTAATCTTTGTCCCTGTTACAAGCTTTTAAGAAAATAATTTGTCATAAGCTATGGTAAGAAGAAATACTATCAGTTATTGCTTATTAAGTAGCATGTTGAAGTGATGTTACCAGATAAACTCAAAATGGGCCATTTATTTTTTTTCCCAAAAGATATTGGTTTGACTTCATATCATATGTCTAAGACTATTTCTTACTGATAAACATGATAAATAATGTGATTCTCCTCGTGATATGTCTGCCTGCTGTGTGCCTCACACTACACTTTACCTAAATAATCTCATGTAATCCTCACCACAACTGTGTAAAATAGATGGTAGTGTCTATTTCACAGAAGAAATCCAAGGACCAGAGTTTTAGTGTAAATTTGTCTGTGGTTAATATCCCAGATATATGTGGGTACTTTAAATATCTAATTCCAAAGCCCTTATTACCTAGAATAATGATATCATGTTCTAGTTTTGATTCATATTATGAAAAAAGCATCTCATTTTTATAATAAACAGTGGCATATTTTTATAGCCCTTTGCTCGAAATCACTTTGAAAAGCCTTCCCTAAATCTACCACCCAATAGCTGTGATTTACTTTCTTCTGTGCTCTATTTTCACTTTATTCACACAAAATTCTTGAAAAGAATAAAGTTTTCCACTTCAAAATAAGAAAAATAGGATGAAGAAGCAGTGGTAAAAGTGCTTGCTGATTTTTCTTTAGGGATAGAAGATGGAGATGAGGTGATTGTATAAGTAAACAGAGCACATCAAAATTTTAATAAATTCTTTAGGCATAGATTGTGAAGCCTCAGTTAACCAGTTTAATATTCAGTTTTTAAACTCCATTGAAAATGAAATGTTAAGCTGGGCATGGTGGCGTACACCTTTAATCCCAGCAGTCAGGAGGCTGAGGTAGGAGGAGCATCGTGACCTTGAGGCCGGCTTGAGCTACAACATGAGCACAAGACTGGCCTGAACTACATAGTGCGACCCTGTCTCAAAAAACTAGGGCCGGGAGTTTGGCTCAGTGGCTTAAGCACCTGCCTTGCAGGTGTGAGGTTGTGAGTTCGATCCCTGGTGCCACAAAAAAAAATGAAATGTTAGAGCTGGGAGTGATGGCACACACCTGTAATCCCCGAACTCTGGGAAGCTGAGGCAGGAGAATTGCAATTTTAAACCCAGCATGGACAATTTAGCGAGACCCTGTCTCAAAATAACAAAAACAGGCTAGGGATGTAGTTCAGTGTGAAAGCCCTATGTTCAATAAATAACAAACTGAAATGTGAGGGAGGGGTATGCCTTAGTTACTTTTCTCGTTGCTGAGACAAAATACCCAACACCCAAAGTTAAGGTAGGAAAGGTTTATTCAACTCAGTTTGTAGAAGTTTCAATTCATAATCAGCTGGCTCCAAGGCAGGGTTTTGTGGCAGATGGGTGTCACAGAAGAGAAACAGTTCATGGTGGGCAGAAGGTAACAAAGCAACAAGGGACAACCACAGCTCTTTCTATCCAGTATATCTTATCCAGACTACTTAGGGCAGACAGCATGCACACCCTTAGTCCTAGTGCCCTTGATCCTAGCTTTGTGCCATGAATCAATTCCAGCGTCACACACTCTAGATCCAAACTCCTCTGAAAAAGCCCCACTTATGACTCAGTGAGGCTTTGGGGGGACATCTAGACATAAACTGTAACAGGTAATATAAAATAAACAATAAAATGAAATGGAAGGAGGGGGTATTGCTCAGTGATTGATAGAGCATGTACTTAGCATGTGAAGCCCTGGGTTCAATCCCCAGAAACCCCCCCAAATTAAAATTTTAAAAATTATTTTTTAAAAAAAAGTATAGCTGGGGACACAAATTAAAATTTTAAAAATTATTTTTTAAAAAAAAGTTAGCTCAACAGCACAAGCACCTGCCTGGCAAGCATGAGGTCAAGAGTTCGCTCCCCAGTACTAAAAAAAAAATTAAAATTCTTAAAATTAAATCTTATTCGAGGCCGGCTTGGCCTACAACGTGAGCACAAGGCCGGCCTGAGCTACATAATGCGACCCTACCTCAAAAAACTAGGGCCAGGAGTTTGGCTCAACAGCTTAAGCGCCTGTGTGGCAGGCACGAGGCTGTGAGTTCGATTCCCTGTGCCACAAAAAAAAAATTAAATCTTAGCCTTTACCTTTTTATAAAAATAAAATATTTTAAACCAGATACCTTACTTTTTCTGAGTACCCATGTTCTTTCTAATTCCCTTACTGAACACCTACAATGTGCTTGATAAGTGAAAGCCTTAGAGATAAAAGATGTGACAAAAATAGAACTGCTGGTGTCGGAGCTCACAGTCTAGCTGAGAGTTAGCCAAAAATGTACGTACTGTAACACTGGTATAGTTTCTGTGCTGAAGTTCACAGATGATGTAGTCAGAGGATTTCAGGGAAAGCTTTCCAGAAGCAGTGAAGGAGTTTGCCAAGCAGATTTGGGGCACAAAAGGTGGTAATCCATCCCGCTGAGGGAACAGCAATGCAGATAGATAGTGATAGTAGCACGAGAGTAGCAGGGTACCTCCAAGCTGTTCATTTGATGTGACTACTGCAGGGTAGACATGGGAGCTAACTGATGACCCCAGATTGTGAAAAGCATTGTGGCTCATGCTCAGGATTATGGGTTTACTCTAGGTGTTAGGAAAGTGTCAAAAAAATTACTAAGCAGTACAATGACCAAATTTTTCTTTTTGTACTCTGTGAAACAAAAATTATCATTTTTGGAGTCTTCCACAAACTGTCAGGATCAATCGTGAGCTACACCAAGTAATGTAAATAATGTAAAGTCACATAATAAAATATCAGAATTTGTACATTGCTTGCTCTTTGAGTAAATTAAATCCAATTGAGATTGTGTCTATAATTTTTCCCTCATTCACTTTCATTCCAATACGCTCTTTTGGTGAGAGAAAATATAAGGTAAAGATGGAGATAAAAATATAGCACAAACAATAGCTTCCACCTTATTACTAGTAATGTCTGCTACAGTTGAAACTTGTGATTACAAGCATGGTGTAATCCTATGATTACCCACAAAATAGGCTCTGTCAATTTGAGTGTGTGCCTTCAGGAGCAAGTTGCATACGTGAATAGTGTGAGTCATTTGGACTATATATGGCATATGTGACTTTGAGAACAGGACCATAACCGCCCTGTACTGAGCATTTACGTGCCACAGGCTCTGTTATCACTCTTGTGTACATTGTTTTGTACCTAATATTAAGGACATGTAAGATTTGTGTATTTTAGGTCATCGATGATGAGTGCCCAAACAAGTAGTGGTAGCAGAATTTGAGGCAAATAGAAGAGAAATTTATAAGGCATAATAGAATTGCTAGTTTGTTGATAGAACATAAATGAGAGAGAAAGTTTTGTTTTGCCCCTGGGCAGATTTCTCCCTCTCTCTTTTTCTTTAATTCTTTTTTTTTTTTTTGAAACTGGGTGTAACTATGTTGCCCAAGCTGACTGGCCCCCAGACTCCTGGGCTCAAGTGATCCTCCTGCCTCAGCCTTCTGAGTAGGCAAATAGGTGTATGTTGCTTCATCTGGCTGAATTTTTTTATTCATACTTATATTCAGTAACTTACACCTGTTCTTTGCTGTTAATGATAACTAAAAGTAAGAAACTATAAATGTCTTAATAGCACAGAAGTGCTTAAAGCAACATCTCCCCAGTTTCTAATATCTAATCATCCACCAGGTTCTGTCAGTTCTTTCACCTAAATATTCAATTTCTTGTACTCTGACTTGAAGCTGTCCTTTTTCACTGGTCTCTAAATTGAGAGTCTCCAGAGCCAGGCATAGTGATGCGTGCCTATAATCCCAGCACTCGGGAGGTTGAGGCAGGAGGATCACCACAAGTTTGAGGCCAGCCTAGGCTACATAGTGAATTCAAAGCTAGCCTGAACTATATATAGTGAGACTTGTCTCAAAAAAAAAGTGTCCAGGCTACCTACAGCCCCACATTTATTTTATTTCACACTTAGTATGATCTTTCTAAACTACAAACTTGACTGCATCATGTTCTTGCTTTAAATGCTTTATTGCCTCCAGAATAAGTCCACATTTGTTAATGTGGCTTACAAAGGCCTGACTGATCTGGTCCCTTCTCACCTCTCATACTTTATTGGCTGCCACATTCTCCTTGACAATAAATGTATGCATACTGCAGCTGTACTACACTCCCATCAGTTCCTCAACTGTGATGTATTCTGTCATACCTGAGAGCTTTCCTCCAAGTGCACTCCCTTTTATGTACCTGAAACACTATTTCCCCCTTTTCTTTCTCTAATCTAGCTTGCATTTATCCTTCAGGTCTTCCTTTCCTCTTAGGAAGTCACTTCTAAGCCAGCCCACCTATTCCAGGTCATGAATCTCTTTGTGTTCTTCAAGCTGCACATTGTACTTGTCCATCCTGTCAGAACTACTTATTTGTTTGGTAATTGATTCTTTCCCTCACTGAACTGAAAGCCATGGTGCTGAAGTTTTTCTCTGCCTCTGGGTTTTTGTTTTTGTTTTTGTTTTTGTTTTCTTAGGACAAGTTTTCACTATGTAGTCCAGGCTGGCCTCAAACTTATTACATACCCTGGGCTAGCCTCCAATTCATGAACCTTGTAACTCACTTCTCTACCTTTTATAACAATTATGTTGTCATTTTCAAAGGTGTAAAGCCAGGTAGCAATGACATGAATCTATATTCCATGTATAGGAAAGTGTTTGATAGATAGGCACTGTTAACAATGATTGTCTCTGGAAGAATAGTAGTATGAGTGTTCTTTATGTTCTTTCACTTCTCTGTATTTTCCAGTTTATTTGCAATACTCATGAGTTGCTTTTGAAGGAGAAAAAACTTTATAGGAACTCTATAATCTTCTGGGTGGGCATTTAGAGCCCTCCAATTAAATTCCTATTATTGGATGTTCATGTTCTGCTTTTCAGTATTACCAGCAGTATGCAAAAAGCCTCAAGTAAGTAATTGATATTATTTAAAAATGAACCTCCAACAATGTAAGAAACAGAAAATCTGAGGAAAAAGAACCAGAGTACTTACAGATGCATAAAATGTGGTAAATTGCTCCTTTGTGATACACCAGAATTACTGTTACTCAGTAAGAGAGAAAAGAGAGACTTGAGTATTTTTTTCCAAATTGTCATGTTGATCAAAGGGCTGCTATCAGGAAAAAATAGTCACATAGAGGCTAAGGAAGAATGCTTACCAGTACCAAGTGCCATAGAAATAGAATTTTAAAAAAAAAACTAATCTTGTTTTGTCTTTCTCACAACAGGACCTGGTGTCAAAGATGCTTCATGTAGACCCTCATCAGAGACTGACTGCTGCTCTCGTGCTCAGACATCCTTGGATCGTCCACTGGGACCAACTGCCGCAATACCAGCTAAATAGGCAGGATGCACCACATCTGGTAAAGGTGAGCAGCCCCAGTCAGTCACTATTTTCCACATGTCACCCTCTCTGGGACCCAACACCTTTCCCTTTCAGCCTGCATCTAGTTCTGGTATGGAGTTCCTAGGTGACTTAAAAAGAAAAAAATCAAGCTGTACCAAAATATCAGTAATGAGCCATGTGTAGTGTAATCCCAGCACTCAGGAGGCTGAGGCAAGAGGATTGCCATGATTTCAAGGCCTGCCTGGGCTACATTGTGAGCTCAGGCCAGCCTGAACTATGTCTCAACCCCACCCCATATAAATGTATCAATAACAAAATTAAGGGTAACTTGAATTTTGTCAGTCTACAAAAGTAGGTTTATTCAGTATCAATCATTACAGATAAACTTACAGATTTTCTAAACTGAAAAAGCATATGCCTTGCAGCCTCTCAAGTTAAAGGACTGCAAGACAGAAATTGAATAGCCCTGAGAAAAGTGAAGACTGCAGGTTTTAAGTCTATACCTGTCCTTTCACATTGGTTAAATCAAAGAATTTAACCAATATTATTTTTATTATGAAACTAATGAAATCTAGGTACATTGGCATATGAAAAAATTATTCCAGTAAAACCCTTTACTTCGTATTTGTGTACATGTTATTTCTGTTGTTACATTTCCTTTTTTTCAGGGTGCCATGGCAGCTACATATTCTGCTTTAAACCGTAATCAGTCACCAGTTTTGGAACCAGTAGGCCGCTCTACTCTTGCTCAGCGAAGAGGTATTAAAAAAATCACCTCAACAGCCCTGTGAAGTGACCTCAGTGAGATATTTGGTACCATGGTATAAGCTGATAGCACAAGTTCTGGCGACAGGTAGCACATATCTGAGAGAGACCTGCAAGCACACACTGTCCCAGCTGGTACCCATAATGCTGCTGCTCCTGCTGCTCCTGCTTTCGTCTCTTCTCGCTTTAAATGATTGTTAGCAAGTTAGATTTTCCTGGAGCTTTGGATGAAACATGATGAAGATATATTCACTGAATCAACATGAAAAATAATGAACATACGAATACCACCTAAAATACACTGAATAAAGTACTCTACACCATATAGCATTATTTTTATAGAAAATATTTCATGTCCCTTAAATATTCTTTGTTAGTTATAGGGATGGACAGTTTATGTTAAGCACTTAGCTTAAACAATCCGTTTATATTAGCACTGTATCCCTTGTGCCATCCAACATTTTGTATGTTTTTGTAAACAGTTCATACAGTACATTTCTGTACTGCTTTCTTTAATGTATACATGCCTTGTTTAACTTGGAATCTATTATTAATCAACTATTAAATCTGATTAAATGGTTCACCTGGATTAACAGTATTGTTGGACAGCCCTAAAAATGGCCAGATTGTGGAACAGCTGTTGAATGTAACACTTTCAAAATGTACATATCTTTCTCCATGTCTGTTTCTCTGATTTGTTCTTTTGTTTGTTTCTTAAAGTCAGGTGCTCTGTCAAACTTACCTAGAGAGGTCTTTTGGTAGAGAAAGTTATATGTGTGTGGCATGAAATCAAGAATACATCTATGAAGTTAGTCTATGTATTTTGCAACTCCTTAGGGTCCTTTTTTCCTTAATTAAGAAAGTAGTCCTTGCACTTTTAATCTTACATAGTATATCATTTGGGATTTTGCCAGTATACATCAAAGACCTTTAAAGTCATGATAAAGAGGATAGTGAAGAAAAATTTAACAACCAGTAATTTAAGTCCTATTGGATATTTTCTGTTTAAATAGATATTCTATATTAAACACTAATTTGAATGTAATAAAAGCCATTGGCCCCTACATGAAATTAGATTTAAATTTTCGTATTCTAGGAAAATAAAACATTCTTGATCAAATAGTATCTGTCCTAACCTGAAATCATACCCAAAGTAGGCCAAGTGAATGTTCAGCATTATTTCCTAAATCCTTCCTGATGATAAGCAGCCTTTGACTTCAGAAATTATCAATTTTCATAATGACCCTTGGGTCTACTTAGATTACAGTATTCATTATCTACATCTGTCTTGCTTGTTTCCACATTTTTATCTGATGAAAGGAATTTCTGTACCCATCATTACCTGCATCTTTGCCAAGCTACCTAAAATATATCAATATGTAATGTAAAAAACATAGGAGCAAGGAAAAAATGATTTAACTTACCTCATCAGGAATGTGCCCAAATAAATCTAAATCATGTACTAAGCCATTTACATCAGAAATATTCTCCTGCTAGAAGCTTTAACTCTTCCCCTAAAAACACCAAGCCAAGAAGAGTGTGGTTTATCTGAATGTTTTTAAAGCCACTTGTCATTCCTTAAATTCTCCTCCATGCAATTGAAGAGAGGAAATTATAACATTCGTTTTGCCCAAATAACATAAAATGATTATTGCATTGAAATCAAATATAAGTGTATATTCTAAATGGAAAAATGTATAAGAGGAGGAATATTAAAATATCTAGTTAAAGTTTTTTGATGTTTTTGAGTATATGGACAACAATTAAGCTACTTTCTATTGCCTAGAAAGAAAATTGTTTGTTTTCTCCTCTGTTCAGTGTTTCAAACCACGGTCATCCCAAATTCTTGTAATTTTTGAAATTTTAATGTAACTAAGCAGAAAATAGATATATTTTCAAATTTTTGACACTGATGCTACTCATAATCACTTAGGTGTACTGTTTATCATAGTCTTTTAGAACTAGAATAAGCATATAAATCCTTATAAATCACCTGATCAAGTTTTCTCATATTGCATATAAAGTACTTGAAACTCAAATCAAAGCCTAGAATCCTCATCTTGTCCCTATTTATAGTAGTTTCTTTTTCCTCATAACACCATGCTACCTTTCCTTTATATTATCATCTGACCAGTAGCTAAGTTTAAAAAAAAACTATTATGTTTCTTAGGGCAATCTTCTACTGGTATATGATGCCAACTTGGTTTCTTTCAAGGATAATTGCCTTCTTTTTCTAGTCAAGCTGCCAATTTCATTGTAGAAAAGCAAGGTATATATTCACAAAATGGAAGACTTTCTGCCTAAAAAGCAGCTAATGGACATAAGTTATTTCATCGGTGATTCTGGTGTTCCCACTGCCTTTGGGAAATAATATGCTGTAAATGTAGTACTTATGCTGGATTAATCTTTCCATTAATTTCTCAAAGTTCAATTCCTCCAGCCTCTCTAGTTGAGGTATCAAGGCCCCTAAAATATTCTGCTCTTCACCAGTTGCTGCCAGTTTCTGGGGCTTCTCTCAGTAACTGTGAGTCTTAAAGATACTGTGAAAGAAGGAGCTAAACTATCAGGACTCTTACAAACTTCTTAGTTTATAACACAAAGTAATATCAAAAATGATAGATTACATTTAGCATTGCCAAACACATCCTGGGAAGTATGAACTATACTACTGTGTGTTTTGTATCTTTCCCCTTTGAATGATAATAAGGTAAGTTTTTTGTTCCTTTTTATTTTTGCTTTTTATGAATTATTTCATCCTTCTGTTTCATAGAGATAACTTCTAAGTACATCAGACATTTCATTTTAACAGATTTGATGTGAATATATTTATTCACAAGCAACCCCAAAAATCCAAAAATATAATAATTTTGGCAAGCCCAAAGTAGAGATACCATGAAGCTAGCATGTGGGAAGTCACTTGTCAGTGTCTGGAGAAGTGGTTGTGGCGTGTATGCGATAGTTTCCACATTTCCCATTCAGGGCGCTCCAAAGAGGGGTTTGGGGCCAACCATTTGCCATCTGTTTTTAAGAAGTGGCTGCTACTGGGGTCAAGGAATATCAAAGCAAGTGGGGCTACCCACTTGGGTGTGCCCTCTATCCTTAGCCCAGAATAGATTTTAACAGGGGGTGGGTGAGTGCAAATGCTTCAAGAGAAGGCAGAATGTGTTTAGTAGGAAAGAGACTAGGATAGGTCCAGCCCAGGATAAGAGTTGGTAGAAAAACATTCAAGATTTGGGGGCCTTGGTATTGTGTTTAATCACCATGAAGGTCAGCAGAACACATGCCAACATGGCTTTGGTAATCTCTACTCCCTGGACTTTATAAATGACTTGCAATTTTTAAACTTACATTGCAATATTTTTATAGAGTGATTTCTATCTTATAGTGGTATTAAGCAGTTGAGACTTAGGAATGTAAAGGGTAAGGAAAGGTTTATTTTCTGTGATTTGCAAATAGGTGGATTCCATGCCTGATCTTGGTGCTTAAACCAGGAGGTTCCAGTCTCATCCTAGAGATCTGTCCCTCTGAAAGGCCCAACTTCCTGTGACTAATTTTAAACTGGACATATACTTTGAGCCTTATTTAACTCACAGATATATTGACTTAACTCAGTATTTTTTATTTCAACTAATGAAAATAGTCCTCTTTTCAACCCCAGGTTGCTTACATTTTGTTGGTCTCCCTAAGTGACTGTTGGTGGAGACCAATTAATGAAGGAATGAATTCACTTTCTTGAGACTGTAGTATTCTACAGAGCCACATTAAACCACTTTTTCCAGTGAAGAATCTACAGAATGATAATACTCAAATATGGATGGCCAAGAAGAATTTGTAACCACAGTGTGCTTTATGTATTTTTGACACTGCTGTATTCTGTATGATCAAGTAACTTGTAACTGGTTCCAGTGTGACCGAGTGTTCTCAATCAATTCTAGTAACTAAGTCAACTTAATTTTCTTAAGCCTGGTATCACCATTGGTGTCAGATTTACCACTTTGATTCCAGTCTTTTAACTGTTCATAACAGGGCATACCAAGGGTTGAGATAAGAGCCTACTTCCTACCTCTTAAGGCACTTTCCTCATTATTTTGCTATGTAATCTTGAACTGCATGATAAGCTGTTTAAATGTCCACGACTTCTCCCAGAGCAACTAGCAAAGTATATGACATTTTGAATAGAGATTAATGGAAAGGAAGATTTAGAGATTTAAGTTCAGAGGTGTAAACCTCAAGAAAATGTCTTTAGAGCACATACCATTTGAGTACAGTAAGCGTAAACTTGTATGAGAAAAGAGTCACTATAACAGTCGTAAGTAGATTAGTTCAATATCTAATGGAAGTGAGCATCCTACTCCTATTATCACTGTAGTACTGAATGAACTGTATACTGAGTTTTTCAAACAAGTATTTAGAACTGTTAAATACAGAGCAAGGGCATAAGGATAAAGAGTTTGGTTTGTGTTCCTGTAAGTGTAGTTTACCATCTAAAGCTTTGTTTTTTAATTTTAAAAAAGCTTCAAAGTATTGCCATTCATTAGCATCCTTAGTGATTGTGGGTGATGAGTTTGTAACACTTAAAATTATATACATGTATTAGTTTATCTTAACTCTTGCCCTAAACAAAAGGGAAGATACACACCTAAGGGATGTAATTATTTTCCATTTTTGGCCATGGGTGGGAATGGGATGGGGATCTACTTAAGCAGTTTTTAAAAAAGAAAAAAATCACAAATATTTTTCTACTATTATATATGATCTTACTTTATACTAGTTTCTCTCTAGTAAAGGCATGCCAGAAGCCCAAGGTACCATGTCACAAGTTCTTACATATTGTACCTTTTATTGGTGGTTAAATTGCATCAGATGCTTGGCACTGCTGCCATAATTATGAAATGCTTGTAAAGTATCAAATATCCCTGAATACTTTAAATTGTTTTACTTAAGAGTCTAATCTGGGAAGTTTGCAAATCATACTATTAATGTGTAATCTAAGCTCTTTCAGATGTATCCAAGAATAATCCTGGAACAATATTGCTTGTATTCCTGTCATAGAACAGGTTTTGTAATCTTTAAAAGAAATGAAAATTTATATAATAAAGTTTCAAATAAATGCATGTATGTCCCTTTTATCAGATTATTTTGATTATATTATGATTAAACTCTTAAAATAGCAAATTATTATATCCAAAGCGTATTTGTGAAATTGTACTGCTGGAATTTAAAACAGGAATGTTTCTGCGCTAAGAAGTACAAAATAATGTTGCTGTGCATGTCTTGCTCTCCTCAAGATTTGTCAGAGTCACCTAAGTGATACATTTTACCCAATTCCAAACTCCATTAGTGATTCAAAGGATACAAGACAATTGGCAGGCAGAGTTGAAACATTCTTTTTTTGAAGTTATAAACTACTGGACTTAACTCCCAACATGCCCCTTTTTTTCCCTCATTCTAGTGTATTTTGGATTCAGAATTAAAGGGCAAGTTTCCTTCTAAGCACTGTATGAGGAGACCTTATTCAAACAAAGGAAGTCATTTGTTTTTGCAACATCCATTCATTATTCATTCATGTGTCTGTTCATTAATTTACACAATTAAAGAGTCCCAGCCATTCCTTATAAATCTAGAAATTCCATGTTTTACAGAAAAGTCATTTATAAAGACCAAGTGTGTCTTGTTAAAAGCATTTTAGAAGGACTTTCCCTTTTCTTTTTGCTAGTGAATCTCATTAGCATGTTTGAAAGGAAATTTGAGGGTATTGATTCCTGATAGAGAATGTTATATAGGCCAGAAATGAGCCCTTTCTTTCCTACTTGACTTTTTACATACTTTCATATTAAGTATCACAGACTGGGTGGCTTAAACAATAGACATTCATTTTTTCAAAGTTCCGGAAGCTGGAAGTCCATGATCAAGGTGCCTGCCGGGTTTGGCTCTTTGAGACACCTCTTCAGCTTGCTCATGACCACCCGCTTACTGCCTCTTCCAATGGTTGATCCTATAGGCATACAAGCTGCTGGTGCTCCTTTTCTTTTTTCTTTTTATTTTTCAGTGGTGAGGGTTGAACCCAGGGCCCCTTGCCACACCCCAGCCCATATTTCCTTTTTAAGGATCCTAGTAATACTGCATTAGAGCCCTAACCTAATACCCTCATTTAATTCAATCACCTTTTTAAAGGCCTTCTCTCCAAATACTGTGACATTTAATCTTGAGGAACTGGGAGTTGGGACTTCAACATACAAATTTGGGAAGACAATTCAGCCCTTAACAGCTGGTTTAAGGGGACTACACTTGAATTAATTTACAGTGGTATTCAGGGTACAATAAGGTATGTTAGTATCTATTTGGCATCATACTAGGACTGTAAGAATGTTTATTTGTTTTCTGTCAATTTCTAAGAGACTACTGCAATAAAAATTTAGTATGACTCTGGAGGTCAGAGGTCCAATACAAGTCTCACTGGGCAAAAATCAAGGTTTTAGCAGGGTGTTTCTGGAGGTTCCTTTTCCGGTTTCTGAAAGCAGCCTGCGTTCCTTGACTGTGGCCCTCTTCTTCCATCTTCAAAAGTAAACAATAGGGTTGGATATGTAGATCAGTGGTAGAGGGCTTGCCTAGCATGTAAAAGGTGCTATGTTTGATCCCCAGCAGAGGAGGAAATAAAACAGTAGCGACAGTGGTTTACTTTCACATTCGTCTCAAACCCTCTTCTGTCTCTTCTTTTTTTTTTTTTTTTTTTTGCGTCTTTTATTTTTAAAAACTTAAGGTAATTAGATCTAGTGTACCTGAGTAATCTAGGATATTCCCCCCATCTCAAGGTTAACTGATAAGCATCTTCCATTGTATTTGCAACCTTAATTTTCTTTTGCCACGTGAGATAACATATTCACAATCTACAGGAATTTGGATTTCAATATGGACATTTTTGGTCTTCATTAGTCTACTTCTGTGGCTTCTTAGACTAACCTAGAGTGGTGGTATTTGCCATGTTCATGCTTCTGTAGCTTTGTGTTAATGAGCCCTCAGTTGATAGACTTGACACACACTTAAAAAGGTAGGTTTAAAGAAGTATAGAAATATGTAGCAGGGCTGCCTTAGGAATCAGGGCAGATATTCTAAGGAAGCAATAAATACGCTGAGACCTTAAAAGGGAAAAGGGGAATACTAGAATAAATTGTACTGTACAGAGAGTATTGAAGGCACTCAAGAAATTAAGTTCTGTGTGACTGGAGATTAAAATAAAAGATGTAAGAAAAGCAAAACATGAGGCTCAAGAGATAAGGCCAGATGGGCAAAGGTATAATCAATCATATGAAGGGATTTGAATTTTATCCTCATATTGAGTCTGGGTTGTTGGTGTTGTTTTGTTCTTTTTGAGATGAGGTCTCACTGTTGTCCAAACTGGACTCAGATTTGCAATCCTCTCACTTCAGCTTCCTCAGTAGCTGGGGTTATAAGTGCACAGCCCTGCACCTGACTATCCCCTTTCCTTATTTCCTTTTCTACACAGACTGAACCTCATGGTCTCAAAATTGATCATCTGAACATTTCTCTCAGAAGCACCCTGAACTTTCCTACATCTTTGCCTTTATACCACACCTACCAAGAAAAACTTAAATCTTGGATAATTTTGGATAACATGGAGTAGAGGCGGACATCACCACTTTATATTAGTCTGTGTGTACACTTCTGGATACTGTATATTGGAAGAAAACAATTTTGCAAACTGATACCACTGTAAGCTTGTTTTCTAATCTCAGATAAATTCTCAGTGCTATTTGTCTTTTATTTTTCCTTGGTTAGATAATTTTTGTATTTCATTTTTATTGAAATACAATGCAGAAACATGAAGTTCACCCATTTAAAATGTACAACTTAGGGGCCAGGGATTTAGCTTAGCAGCATAAGCGCTTGCCTGGCAAGTGTGAGGTTGTGAGTTTGATCCCCAGTACCAAAAAAAAAAAAGATGTACAACTTAATGGGTTTTAGTGCACTTATTGTTTGTTTTGTGGTTGTTGTTGTGTTTTGTTTTGTTTTGGGTACCAGGGATCAAACACAACCTCGTGCCTGCCAGGCAGGGCTTAGGCCACTGAGCTAAATCCCCAGCCCTATTTTTTGAGACAGGGTCTCACTATGCAGCTCAGGCTGGTCTTGAACTCACTTTGTAGCCCAGGCTGGTCTCAAACTCACAACTATCCTCCTGCCTCAGCCTCCTGAGCACTGAGATTAAAGGCGTGCACCACCACGCCTGGCTGTTTTGTTTTTTCTTTACTGGGGGTTGAACCCAGGGTGTTTGCTTTGAGCTACATCTCCAGCCCTTTTTCTTTATTTATGTAT
>RJWM01004142.1:0-104602 GCA_004363535.1 Dasyprocta punctata
CTGGGATTACTCCATGGCAACTGACTGTCACATTGGATGCATTTCATTTGTTGATAACTGGGTTCTTTTTTTAGCAATGCTTTGAATGAACTACTGTAGACTCAAAACTTAGCATTGTGTTCCATTGGCATAAAAGTAGGAGTTACTGGGTTACTACAGAAAACTGGCAAAGAATTATGCCATTATTGCAAAGCTACTTAATTATCTGACTTCAGAATTTCAGTTTCAAACTGACTCCCTGGGAAACAGAAGGGGCAAAGTCATACACTGAGGTCAGAATGGAAAATAGAGTCACAGTGCTCTTAAAGAACTGGAGGTCAGTGGGGAAGATTGTGAGCAGGTATTTCAGGCCCTGGAGTTTGTCTCCCAGCCTCCCCTGCTGACATCTGTTATTCTAGCAAGTCCTTAGTGAATGTGAATCAGATTCCCATTTTGCAGGACTAGGAGGCAAAATACAGCTGCAGACTGTATCACTACTGAAAGGCATAGAACCATGAGAAGGCTTCTAGAATCTGTCTTGGAATTCTGGGATCCCAGGCTGTGTGTTCAACTCCTGGGGGAGAGGTTGAAGCCCAATGGACAAAATGTAGGAAGAAATGGGAAGGGACTCAAGATACTCAGAGAAGTAATCTCTCAGTGGCGGAAAGCTCAGTTGGTGAGAGAAAGAAAGGCACTAGTCAAAGTGAATTTGGATCTAGTTCTTTCCAGTCCACTGGAGGCCCGAGCATGGTGCAGGTTCCCAGACTGGGTTTGTTTGGTGCTGTAGCCATTGTTTTCCCTAACCCCAGCCTGCAGACTGGGAACAACTAGATCCAAGCCTCTCCCTGTGAGTCAGCACCATTTGCGGAACAGGGTTAGTGAGAACAATAGCTGTGGCACCGAACAAGCCCAGTCTGGGAACCGGCGCCATGCACAGGCCACAGCCAGACTGGGAACAGCCAGACCCCAGCCCCTTCCGACGTGAGTTTTGGCAGACAGGAAGTACCACCCCCCCCCACCAAGTACGCTGCTTATCAGAAGAAACACAGGCTGTGATGATAGCCTTCGAGGTGAAATGCAATTGGATGCCTGTGGTGCTTTGGTGCTTCATTAACATTGAAGGTCTAGGGCCAGTGGTCTGATTATAGGTCCAGAGGATATCACTAAGCAGTGTGTCATCTAGTGGGTATCTCCTTCTGAGGGTTGCAACCATTGTTGATTCTCTGTGGTCTTGTTTTATGGTCCTATGTTGTTTCCATTGTTTTGTTTGGTTGGATTTTATTCTCTTTTGTTTTATTTGATTATGTTAAATCCCATGGCAGGAGAAGCTATTTCAAGGATAGCAAGATATATTATGGTAGCAATTTTGGATTTACTATTGGCTTGTTTAGTAGTCCTTTATCACATTCATTATTTTGTTTTTATTGTTTCTATTCTATTCTGTTCTGTTTGATTTATACTATGTTTGAACTTATCTGAATCTATTTTGAATATATCAAGGGGCATTATGGTAACTACTGTTGATTTCATATTTTGAAGTCTTGTATCTCTTACACTGGTTTGTTTTGATTGCTTGTATACTGTTATATACTCTTTAAAATAAAAATTTTTTTTTAAAAAGTGAATTTTGGGCCAACTGTGTGAAATCCCTCATAAAGGGAGTGGCTGAGGTGAAAAGTGAGATGGAACAATCAGAAGCAGGATTTCAGGATGGCGCTTGGAGCCAACCCTTCTTTTGCTATATGAATGAAAGAATATACATTTTAATATTATACCTTCACAGTGTTACTTTGGAGATGTCTAAAAGAACAGCATGCACAAGAATCAAGAATTCCTGGATTTGAAGAAGGTTCTTGCTTCATGCATGAGCCCAGGGACAATGCTGTGATTCCCAGCTAAAGACAATGGAAGCTCATTCTGTAGCCCATTTTCTTTGTTGCTGGGATATTTCTCAGCAAAGACTAGGAACAGGGGTAAGATTTAAAGCTACTTAAAACTATGTAGAAAACTTTGGAAGTCACCCTCAGAACTCATTTATGAATTTTCTGAATAAAAGCTTAGTAGGAGATATGCCCAGAGAAGGAACAGAGGTGCAGAAGTCCCAGATGCCCCAGTGGCAGGTCAATAGGAAAGGCCAAGTTAGACTCTTTAATGGGGTGCACCTCTGGGGAAGAAAGCAAAAGACATCAACCAAGATGATGACAGAGAGGTCTGTTCATAGGAAGCCAATCAGCAACTTAATCTTGGTTACAAAGAGATTTGGGTGACACATGCCTGTAATGCCAGCACTCTGCAAGACTGAGGCTGAAAGATTATGAGTTCAAGCCCAGCTCAGCAATTTAGCAATTTAGCAAGAAGTTGTCTCAAAATAAAATAATTTTTTTTCCCAGAGATGTAGGTCAGTGTGAAGGCCCCAGGCTTAATCCTCAGTACAAAAATAATAAGAGGAAGAAGACAAACAAAAAGCATAGCGGAGAGAGAGAGATTTTATCCATGAGATTGAGGTTCAGGTGCCAACAGAGAAATGGATTCACAGATGTCCCCAGATGGTCCAAGAGTGCCAGTGATGTAGGTGCTGGGACTCCAGACACTCAGGGAGCCCCTGAACACAATCTAAGTTTTGGAGGGATTAAAACCACACTAGCCCTAGGGGTAACACTAATTGCTGAGGCAGCTACAGTAGCACACCTTCCTTCTGCTTCCTTCCCAACCTCTCTATCTTCTTGAATGTGTGAGAAAAGAGATTCTGACAGAGACTACACTATGAATGAAGAAGGGGTTGAGGTAAAGGTTATGGAGCATGGAAATTGAGAGTGAAGAAGCAGAGAAAGTGGAAAAGAATGAAAACATATGAAGAAATAATAGAAGCTATTCTTGAAACTTCAGATTGAAGAGGCTCTCATATGAAGATTTTTATTTGTTTGGTTTTTGTTTACACTAGATAATGATGACACAAATTTATCTGGATGAGATTTCAGTTTCAAAGATAATGGAAAAATCTAAAAGGACACAGACAGCCAAACCATGCTGACTAACAAATTTGTCTCTAGTCTTCTCAGCAATGTAATTATGTCACAAAGGTGGGGAACAGGATCCTCAGAGCTTTGGGCAAAAGGATGTGCCCTAAGAATTCTAAACTGTGACAATATTTATCTCCATGACAATGGGAAGATAAACATATTCTGAGACATGCAAGTATTCAAACAGTAAATTACTCATGTCATGTTAAAAAGTATCCCAGGAGAACAGAAAAAAAGGGGTGATGACAATGAAAAAAAATAAAGTTTCCCAGGGAATAATTACTGTTTACATGTTTATGACACATAATTAAAATGTCAAAATGGTTTTGAAAGAGAAATTACAGAGAGTAAAACTGACTTGTAACACCCTAGTTTTGAAATCTAAGATAATTCTAACACAGTCTGGCAGGTAAAAAAACAAAAGGAAAACTTAAAGCAGGATGAATTCATCATCTGATATTAGGTGTTGAGAATTTGTTGTTAGTATTAACAGAAAAAGAAAGGTTTACTTATTTTTGATAAAAGGTGTTCTCTAAAGGTTATGAATAGACTGCATATTTTCCAAATCAGTGGATATATAAAATACAATATACCAAAATAAACAAGTAAACAACAAACAGGAAAAGTAAAGAATAAGACAATACAAAAATATGAAAAACACTTTTAATTGAGACAAATGCAAGTAAGCGAAATTCTATCTTTAAAACAATGGCTTTCAAATGGAATCAGAACAAAAATCTAGCTAAATGTTTTCAAAATGGCATAAAAACGGATTAAAACAAAAATATTTTTTTAAGAAGATGAATAAAGACACACCAGATAGACACAAATAGAAAGCAGAAAAAGATTAGGACTTGACCAACTAGAATTAAGGAAAAATACCCTGAACAATGGGAGCCATTTTATAAATAGTAGGCAGAATTCTAAGTGCAGATATAGTAGGAATAATTAAGGGACAAGCAAAAGCAAACCGCTGAAAGATGAGATCAATTCTCTCAGTAAAGGTGCTAAAACAAGGCAAACTGAAAGCACAATAAAGGATTGACTACTCTAAAATAAAACTATTTTACTATTTTATTTTATTTTACTTTGTTTTATGTAGTGTGTGTGTGTGTGTGTGTGTGTGTGGTCCTAGGATCTGAATGCAGGGCTTAGCACACTACTGAGTCACATCCCCAGTGCCTTTTATTTTATTTTTGGATAAGATCTTGCTAAATTGCCCAAATTTGAAATGCTTTCACCTCAGCCTCTCAAATAGCTGGGATTATGGATGGGCACCACTACATTCACACACTTGAGGGAAATTTTAAAAATTTAATGTTTGTATTAGGGTCCTCTTCTAGATGGCTTAGATACTTCCTTGTTGCTCGGACAAAATACCCAGCACCCACAAGTTAAAAAAAGAAAGATTTATTTTAGCTCATAATTTGTAGAAGTTTCAGTTCACAGACTGCTGTGTCCAAGGTAAAGCTGTATGGCCAATGGGCATAGCAGGGAAGAAACAGTCCATAGCAGGGTAGGCAGAATAAAGCAGCAGCAGCTGCAAGCTTCCCTTTGCCTTTTTATTACATTCAGGATACAAGTCTATTGGTGGGTGCCACTCACACCCAGGATGGGTCTTTCCTCTGCAGTAAATCCATCCAGCCAGACCCAGAACTATGCTAATCTAACCAATGGCTAATCCAGTTATCACACACCCATGACCCAGTTATTCCTAAAAGCCACATTTGAGGGCACATGAAACTTTGGGGGACATTGTAGATGAGAAAATGATCCATTTTAGAAATTGGCTTATGTGATTATGAGGCTGAGAAGATCCACCATCTGCCATCTTCAATCTGGAGAGCCAAGGAAAGCTGGTGATTCATTCCGGGTCAGTCCAAGGACCTGAGAACCAGGAGCAATAGTGTCTGAGGGCAGGAGATGGCTCTTTCAGCTCTGAGAAAGCAAATTCACTCTCTCTTTGCCCTTTCTGCCTCTTCAGGCCCTCAACAGATTGGATGGAGGTAAAGGTATTTTCTCTACTTGGTCTATGGATTCGAAGGCTAATCTCTTTTGGAAACACTCTTACAAATGTTTCCAGAAAAAAAAAATGATTCAGTAGCTAGCTGGGTTAAAAAACATAGTCAAGTTAACACATAAAATTAACCGTCATAATGTTTAATTCTATTTTCTTCTTCAAAGATCTTTCATTCTTTTCTAGATTATTTTATTGAAAATAATGTATTCTTTCTTGCTTAAGGATAAGAATATATAAAATCAAGTATTTTCTTTTGAGTGTGGCTTTGATCATATATATCCTGTTGTTTTAAAGAATAGTGTCTCATGGAATGAGTTGTGATCTGTTTTAAGTTTTCTACTCGTGACTTATTTAGGAGTGTCTGCCTTTAATACTCTAGGACTTTAATTTTTAAGAATTAATCCTAATTTTTCATATTCAAAGAGTTGGGTCTAAATAAGTATTATAAATCTGTAATGTAAATTGAAAATATACACTTCATTTGTAATACGTGGCAATCATATATCATGGTGTTCTTAATTTTCTAAAATCAGCATGACTATCTTTGTTGAGAGTAAAAGTATATAACAATTAATTAACATAAAGTCAACAACCATAACCACAACAAATAAACCCTGTTTAAAGTGGTCAAATGAATTCTCCAAAAACTGGTCCCAGGTTATAAGCATTTCTCCAATAAAGATACACAGATGGCCAAAGAACACATGAAAAGAGGATCAGCATTATCTGCCATTTGAAAAAGACAGATCAAAACTACAATGAAATAGCTCTTCACAGCAATTAAGGTAGCTCACATGAATAAATAAATACCTAAATAAATAAAAAATGTTACAATATGGAGAAATTAGAAGTCTTGCACATTGTTGGTTAAGATGTACAATGGAGTAGTCTTTGTGGAAAATAATATGATGGTTCCTCAAAGTAACTAAATGTAGAATTACTATATGAGTCAATAATTCCACTTTTGGATATATGCACAAAAGAATCAAAAAAAGGGACTTGAACATGTTCATGCTAGTCAAGGCACTATTCACAATAGTGAAAAGGTAGAAACAAACCCTTCTGGTGTGAATGGATAAAGAAAAGGAATATTACTCAACATTGTGAAAAAAAAAGAAACTTGGACATCAGTGCTACAAAATGGATGAGTCTTGAGCACATTAAGTAAAATAAGCCAGTCACAAAAGAATAAATGCTGTGTGATTCTAGTTGTATGCAGTACCTATCAGTGTCACCTTATGAAAACATGAAGTGGACTGGTGATTGCCAAAGGCTGAGGTGAGAGGAGGAAAGAGAGCTGCTTCGTGGGTGCCAAGTTCCAGCTTGAGATGATGGAGGGATATAGAAATAGATGGTGAAGATACTGTACCACAATGTGAATGCAATTAATGCTACTGAGCTGTGTACTAAAATGGTCAAAGTGGTCAATTTTGTGTTGCATGCATTTTGCCACAATAAAAAACAGCAAGAATTGAGAAGAGAGATGCTGAGAAGAGTGGGAAAGAGTTGACCAGCAGACTAGACTTGGGAAGCTCCCAAGAGGCATGTAAAACCCAGAGGCATGTAAACCCAGAAGGGCACACCCTATGTCCAGTGGGCACAGGGCTTCTTTCTCATCCACCAGGAACATGTGCTGGACATGCGTGTCTATGCCACAGCTCCCCAGGAGAAGAGAGGCTCCGGGAGCATAATGGTACTCTTGGCCTGGGCTCGGTCCAGGGTCTTGTTCATCCTCTGCCTGCAGACTCTACTGACTTCTTTGCTTCTTCATCCTTCCCTCTGTCCTTCAGAATCCTTCAGAGACCAGAGGTAGGAGAACTCTTCCACCTCTTCTCTTGCTGCTCTCCCGTGACCCACTCCTGTGTAGTGCGCTGGCTTCCCGGCTGCTTCTTGAGCATTTAGGGGCATTCCCACCCAAAGATCCGCCCTGCCCTGGGCCACTCTTCTCCTCATTTGACCCTTGGCTTCCATCCTCAATCCTCCTGCATGCTTCTTCTTTTCTCATCTCTCCAATGAAGCCTACTCCAACTCTTTGTTTCATTTTTTTAAATGTATGTTTACTAGTACAACAGGGGTGCTACATGCACATAACACATCTTAATTTTTTACTGCCTCTTGCCCTTCTTTGCCTCTTTCTTTTCTCCATCTCTAGTTCCTCTTCCTTGCAGAGAATCTGTCTTTTACTCTTCTCATCATATTATCTGTCTATTATTCTTTTCTCTATATTATTTATATTTTAAGTTTCTCATACAAGAGAGACCTTGGAACATTTGTGCTTTGTGTCATTTATTTCATTAATATTATGGTTTAAGGTGCATCCCTTTTCTTACAGATGACTGAAGTTTATCTTTCTTTAGGGCAGAGTAGTACTCCATGGTGTGTAAGTACTACATTTTCTTTATCCATTCATCTGTTGATGCATATATAGGCTACATCCAAGAGTTAGCTATTATGAGTTGTGCTGTTATAAACATGGATATGCATAGATCATGGTAATATAATTTCTCTAACTCTTCTGGGAACATACCTAGAAGGAGAATAGCTGTTGATTCCCCACATCATACTGCAACCTGTGTCCCACTCTACCCCTGGAAATATCTGTTTTCATTTTTTTTAAAAAAACCACTTATCATTTTAAACCCACTATAAATTTGTTCATTAATATATGATATGTGATTCAAAATACAGCGACTGTTTAAATTTTTCAAACTGTATTACAGTAAAAGACACATTGCCATTAATACCCTTAAAATACTCCCCCACACTTCAGACGCAGCTATCGGTGGATCTGGCCACTGTGTGCAGCATTCCGGAAGTCCTCTTTCATGATGTCTTTGGTTGTGTTGTTGTGGCTGCCTCAATGCCTTGAATCAGTTCCCAACATTTCATATCTGTGGTCATTTTGACTTTGGGAAGAGCCAGGAGTTACACATGCCAGATCTAGTGAATAAGGTGGATGAGGACACACAGTGACGTTTTTATGAGGCTGCCTTTCCACTGGGTGGCACTAGGCAGCACATTCATTGTGTCTTTTACCAAACTCTGTACAGACACTCATGAAAGAAGACTTCCAGGACTGTTTTAGAAAGGGACAAGAACTGTGCAATGTGTTCTAAGCAGGGGGAGTATTTTGAGATGAATTGATAATAAATCTTTTATTGTAATACATTTTTAATTCAAAATTTCACTGAACATTGTGATTGCCCCTGGCAGCGCTTACCTTCTGCCACCCCCTGTTAGAAGACGAGCGCCATGAAGGCATAGATTGGATTATGTTCACTGATGCTGCAGTCAAGGGAACCCAGGCCTGGCACATGGCGCATGCTCATTATGTATCTGATGAATGAACGACAGAGGGAGTGAATAGAATGCAGGCCAAATCATGCAGCTCTTGCTGTTGAAATGAAAATGTCACCATGCTTTAAATAAAGAACATTGGTAGGAGATGCTAGTCCTCACACAGTTCGTGGGAGAGGAGGTTTGTAACACTACACCAGTCAGCCCCCAGCTCCTCCTGGTCCCACCTCAGATAGGCCCAGGACACCACGTCCAGATCCTTCTGCTCTGCACTGACACCCCACAATTCATTAGTATCAATTAACAGGATTATAACGAAGATTTGTTCAGTTTTCACGATGATTAGATTCAAAACCCATTTATTGCAGATTCAATAACATCACAAATCTGACATTATTTTCAGATGCACCAGTCAGTTTTACAAATTAGTACTTGACATCCCTTCAAAGTAGCTGTTCAAGGACTGCTTGCTTGTGGAATTTTAGTTAAATATGAGATCTGTTTATTCAGAACTGAGAAAGCCTAGAAATTATTAACATCACTTGGCCCATCAAACTTATCCATAAAAGGCATTCTCTAACATTAATTTCATTCCAGTTAAAATATAGGAATGGATTAAACATAGAGCTAAAACTCAAGCTGCCCCTTTCCTTCACAAAGTCCAACTTACATGACATAATTTCCCTAAAACAACTGCAATTATTATATTACATTGGTGTGGCTAATATGAATATTTCACACTTGTACTTAATTTTAAAGTTTGTTTTAGTTTAGAGCCAAATTCATAGAGCATTTATATTTAGTTTCATGTTTGTCATAAAGACTGAGTTTTAACAAGATCTCCATCTGTCATCTACCAGAATTTGGAACCAATTCCACAAAGCAATACATATGAAGAGACTTTGCCACAGAAAGAAAAGAAAAACAGAGTTGGAATAATTCAAGAAAAACCATGCCTGGGTCCCTGTAAGTTCCCATCACTGCATGAAGAGAAGAGACGAACAGGGAATTTGATGGACATACACTTGAGCTGGTGGGTCTTCGCCCTGTAGGTCTTTCTCTTTGCAGGGCAAATGTACACATGCAGTTTTGTCAATGGGGAGCTGATCCAATGACGGGGTGCCAGCAACTGGGTTGTGAGTGGCAAGCATTTTCAGAAGTGGTCAACAGGTTCTGCTATTCAGGGAAGGTAGTTGCTGGTCCAGGAAATAAGGGGAATCACCTGGTCCCTGGGTTTCTATTACCCAGGCCATCTAGCACGCACAAACGATGACTCTGATGAGTATATCACAATGTTTATTGCATTTTTCTGTTTTAAAATTTTATTTTAAAAACAAAAAAGAATAAAAATGATACAGAATTTTTTAAAAATAAGAAATTGACACTAGTTAATATATTGCATATTGTTATCTTAAAAGTAGTTGTTCACATTACAAGATTTAGGCATGAAAAAATGATTTAACAATCAAACAATGAAAACTTATCTTTTTGATGAACTAACAGAGATTAGTGGTATAGTTATCCATCTTGTATAAATACATACATACAGACATACATATATATATATGTATGCATATATGCATATAACCTTTTCCCTTCTTTCTTTTCTCCTTTCCTCAATCCCAGTTTTTCTCTCCTTTTAAGCACTTTCTTTGCTTTTCCTTTTCCACTATTAGTGGGAGTGTAGACTGGTACAACCACTCTGGAAATTAGTGTGGAGATTCCTCAAAAAACTAGGATTGGAGGTTCCATTTGATCCAGCTATTCCCCTTCTGGGTATTTTTCCAGAATAACTGAAAACATCATGCCACAGCACTATATGTGCATCCATGTTTACAGCAGCACAATGTGTGATAGCCTAATCTTGGAAACAACACAAATGCCCATCAACTATGGAATGAATAAAAAGGATGTGGTATTTTTATACGATGGAGTACTACTCAGCTATAAAGAAGGATCACACTGAGGCTTCTGGAGGTAAATGAATGCAACTCAAGACCATACTCATAAGTGAAATAAGTCAGACTGGCATGTGTAAATACTGTATTGTCTCCCTAGTGTAAAAAAAAACTGAAAGAGTAAATAAGATCCAAAATGTACAATAGATATTGTGAAAATGTTTATTGCATCTTAAGCAACAACATAATTTTAGAAATCACTTAAATCAATTATATCTGTTGCTCATCTTTTATGGATTCTAAACAATACTCAAGTTTTTTTTTAATGCTACCTCATAGCCAATATCATTTACAAATAGCTTTAACCTGTCGGGCTTGGTGGCACACACCAGTAATCCCAGCACACTGGAGGCTGAGACAGAAGAATTGCAAATTCAAGCCCAGCCTGAGCAATTTAGGAGCTTAATGGGACTCTGCTCAAAATCAATCAATCAGTCAATCAATCAATTAAAAATAAAAAGGGATGGGGATGTAGCTCAGTGTGAAGGCCCTGGGTTCAATCCCTACTACCACACACCAAAAAAATTCTTAATATCACCACTGTATTTTAATTTACTCTTGGCAAATATTTTATGAGCTATGATCACTACCTAATGCCAAGTAAATTCTTCACTGCAGGGAACTGAATAGAAGTAAGCTTCTCCTTCATGGCACTGATTTTTGTTTCCCTTGAAGAGTTATTCTGTGACTTTGAGATTTTCCAAAGATCAAACAAACACCAATTCAGAACCTTATCAGAAAAGAGTTGGTCTACCTCCAGGTTCAAATTTAGACAAAGCATAACCTATGGCACAGTCAGTAGGGCATCTGTATTGCCCTTATCACAAAGCATGAGATTAAAGACCAAGCTTTCACAGACTACCTACGTACTAACCAGATAAGGTCTACAAAAGCAATTAACACTGGCATTCTGTGAATTGAGTTTTATTTTTAATAATTGCTCTTTAAAATTATGTCTGTGTATGTGACAGATGAAAATCCTACAGGATAATTTCATCCACTTGATTTTCTACCAAGGCATATTAGGCAAATGCTCCAGTCTCCAAAGCCAGAACACTTTTAAAGTTAAGAGGACCAGTCGCAAATCCCACTAGTTGAAGATGCATTGACCTCATGTTCCAAAAATGCAGCAACTACCACCTGCCTGACAGGTGTGAGGTTGTGAGTTCAATCCCCAGTGCTACCAAAAAAAAAAAAAAATTATCACCAAAAATGCAGCAACTGTCACATTTCCTGAAGAAACAATTATCTTCTCTATGTGACCTGTTCCACTTTGTTCATTATTTTAACACTGCCCCATCAATGAAAATCTTGCACAATTAGCTGGAGTTCATTTGAAATCAATATATCTCCCTCAGGAAGCCTTGTTGGAGGTTACGTTTTATGATGACTTTGTACTGTACAAGCAAGAAGTTTTGCATGAAGATCTATAAGGATTTCCATATGTTTAATGTGGTTTAGTATAACATACTACAACTGACAATGTCACCAAGATGGCAGATGCACACTGGGCTTCTTGTAGAGAAACCAAGCTAAGCTTGTACTAGACCCGCATTAGCCCAATGAGTGAGCACTGATCAGAGATAGAATTTGATTAATTTGTGAAGTCCTCTGGCAGTTTACCAAGCATCCCTTCTGTTTTTTTTTTTTTCCCTTCCAACAACCTTGAGAAAAATCTATTGTTCTTCCTATTGAAAGGATGTGGTTAATGAAGACTCAAATAAATTGAAGCTTGCCCAGGTAATAAGTACAAATGAGGGAAGCATCAAAGTCTTCTGATCATGAGTCCTGTGCACCTCTTACCATATTGTGCTCCCTTCTGATCTGCATGAAGCAGAGGTTGACAACTGCTCCACACCCACCACCGTTGACTGATGAGGGGTCTTGCCTTATTCAATTCTCAAATGTCATGCAAAGGCCATGCATTGGAGGCTTGGTCTCTAGTCCATGGCACTACTTAGAGAAGGTAGAGTTGTTAGGAGTTGGGACTAGCAGAAGAGAGTTAGGTTATTTGAGGCACGCTCTTGAAGGAGACTTTGGGATTCTGATCTCTTTGTCTGTGTCTCTGTCTCTGTCTGTCTCTCTGTCTGTCTCTGTTTGTCTCTATCTCTCTATCTCTGTCTCTGGTACTCTGTCTCTGTCTATGTTTCTCTCTCTCTCTCTCTCTCTCTCTCTCTCTCTCTCACTGGGTGTGTGTGTGTGTGTGTGTGTGTGTCTCTCTCTCTCCAGGTACCATCAGGAAAACAGGCTACTTCTACCACATTCTCCCAACATGATATTCTGCCTTACCACAAGGGCACAGCAACAGGGCCATGCAACAATGAACTGACACTTCTGAAACCATAAGCCAAAATAAACCTCTCTTATTAAGTTGATTCTCTCAGGTCTTTTGTTACAGTAACACAAAGCTAACCAATGGTGAGAGTTTGCAGTACACCTTCTGAGATACCACCATGTAATAATCTCAAAATCAAGATGAGCATTGCTTCACTGGGAAAATGTGCTGGAATGAAGAATAAGGTCATTATTTACAAATGCACTGAGGGATTACATTACTTGAAATTCTATTTTAAATATTTTTTTCTTTTCTGCATTATTAATGTACTGTAGTATTATTCAATTTTCCTCTGAAGAATTTCTGTGCAAATTAGTATTAAATATTATCAATAAAGTTTCTGATATATGGTAGTTTTGTGGCCTATGGACCATACTGGTAACTTTCTGCCAGTAGGCTTAAAATTAAAGGAAGCAAGATGAAAGATTAAAGGGGTCGAAATGAAACCTCTTTAAATCCAGTGCCTCTCAGCACAGTCAACTATGATACAGCGAATCAAGACACACACCTTGAGAGAGAAGTTTAAAAGGTATTAAAAGGCCCAGTAGTGAGGATAAGTATTGTTTTAGTGTAATTTTTTGAAAATGCAAATGAATGCCAAAAATCCATAATGAGTCAAGTATAAAAATAAAGACAGGATGAGTATTACTGCTTTTTCTACTGTCACAGGCCCCAGTGTGGATAAATATAGCACCATTACCAAGCCTCTGTTCAACATTTTGATATTCATTCACCATGAATATTTTTGTATTTATCTTGAGTTTTGAAAAAGATTACACTAAAATATTACTTACAGATATTTCACCCTAGCCCTGGCTGTCAACAGTAGCTGAGAAGCAGAGAGTGTAGAGAAGAGAACCTGAGAAGATGCAGTGGTATTCTTCTGACCAATCTTGGGATCTGCGGGTCTCCAACATATCAAATAAGGGAAAGGCAGAATGCTGGGTAACTTGACAGTCTGGATGGGAAACCTTTATGGGCAACTTGCATATCCTGCCTCATCGCTTTCCCACAGCCACCTACAACTGGGGAATTGTCGTCTCTGAACTAAATGGAGAAAGTTCGCTCAGAAAGGTTGGTCAGCTGGAAGAAGTCGCAAAGGTGAGACTCTGTGCACTCTGTTTGACCTCAGAGACTCTGGCCTTTTCACCCTATGAAACAGCCTTTAAAACTTCTATTTCAGAAGTACCTGTAACATAAACAAATACTTAAACCAGTATGGCCTTTTGGGAGTAGAAAATTTTTACAAGCAAAAAGCAACAAGAAAAAGCCAAGCACTATACTGGTAAAGATCAGCAAAAGTTAGTAGCTCCAAGTGAAACTGGGATTGTGAGGTAGAGACACCAGTGAGGCTGGACGATGTTTTGAATTCACAATAAGCCTGATTTTAACAGTGGAAAGATATTGATTTTGGTATCAATGCAAACTGTCTAGCTCTCTCTGAATGCTTATAAGAAACAAGGATAATTAGGATATCCTACAGCTTTCCTCTATAGCCTATATTTTGTATGTTGTTTTACTGTGAAAGATTTTATAATTTTGCTTTTGTTTTGCAAACATATGTCATTGCCTTTAGGTTGGCACCAGGCACCAAATGCACAAACTACAAATATGCTTAGATTTTGGACTGAAAGCTTAGATATTTCAGGAATTTTTACAGTAAAGTTTCCAAAATCTAACTCTACAAAACAGAAAAAAAAAATCAACATTTTATTTTCTGATTTGAGCATAAATAAGATTCTATTTTTACTTCCATCAGACAGGAAGATGAATTAAAGTAGGTGAAGTTTCAATAAAGAAGTGATCACAGCATGTGGCACCCAAGGAAATGCATTTCACAGTGTAACTGAGTGAGAGCCCAGCTCCTGGTGCTGAAGTTCAAAGCCAAAGCAGTCTTTCTCCTGGGCTGCTCCCCACCAGCAAATGGGTACAGTGGGGATCCTAGGGTAGATCTGTCTTAGGGAGACCCAGGACCTCTCTGACTGCCAACCATGTGTCAAGGACTCCTGAAATCTTGATGAACCTTCTCGGTTGCTGAGTGGGGTCTGGGATGCTCCCTACTTGGCTTCCTTCCCTTTGTCCTTCATCTCCAGGGCCAGCTTTCCAGCACAGGCTAAACGAGCCCCAGCTTCTCCCAGCTGTTCCCAACCCTGTCTTCATTTTCTCCCTATTTTATCAGCTCACAGCATCCTCACCTGTCTAATCCTGTTTTGGTGTTTGCTTCTCAAAGGACATGGACTAACATAGAACATAAACACGGGGGGAAATGACCATAACTTGTTTTCTTAAATTTTGTATTTATTTCTAAATTGTAGAGCTTAACGCATCTCCTTTTACACAACATATGCTCAACTCAGTTTGGCAAAAGAAAAATGAATCAATGAATATTATAGTAAAATTGGGTAGAACATATAGTTCCTAATAGCTAGTAAGCCTCATGTATTTCTGATCTCGTAGTGTTTTATCTATACAGGATAAGGAATATGTTTCTTGGAATCTTTGTTCCCCATTATATATTTCTAATAATAATTGGAAACCAAATATATTTTAGGCATTAGATTAAACTTTCACTCACCACTTCAGTACAGACAGGTGATATCCACATATATTACTAAAAGGAAGTCATGAACACTTCTGTTACCTCACTTTTCCTCATATACAGTACTATCATGTCCTAAACAAGTGGCTTGGAACCAATCTTCACATTCCAGAATAACGTAAAAGCATCCAATCTATGCTGTCACCAATCAAGTGGGTCTGAGCAACCGTGCCTTTGCCCTCCTGGTTAACGAGTCCTTTATTCTTTCTGGTTATTCTAGGATGTTCTCCAAGAGCCCAGTGTTATCGTGGTTTAGCTTAAACAGAAAAATAAAAGTCCTGTGAATGCTTACCTTATGGTTTTTAATAAAGTGTTTTTTCGCTCTCATACAAGCTACACAGTTAATTAGCTGAGATATGAGAAGCTGTTCCCTGTCCTCTTTCCCCTCCAAGCACTAATTAATATTAATGAGTAAAGGGATAAAATTACTAACTACTATAATTGTACTCATGGATCATTTCCATAGGATGAGCCTGAAATCCAGATAAATAAGACTTAACCATAAACTATCAGGGGAGAGGTGCCCAGGCTTGTGACTTCACAGAAACTCCTGATAGGAGGTTATCTCCACCTTTAGGGAAGAGGATTAAGAAGATTATGGTGCAATACTGATTGATTTACAGTGATAGGTTCCCCCTTTCCCTTCCTTCTTATTGCTTCCCGCCCCCACCCCCAGTTTGCAGGGAAAAGCAGTGAGATTTGAGATTCTGCCATGCAAATTGTTTTAACTCTTTCATATACAAAGCCTTCAGGCTTTTATCCCAGCCCTTCTTGAGGCAAAGAAGATAAAAGAGAGCCTCACACTTTTGCTTTTCTTGAACTGAAGCTCTTGAAGGAGGAGGATGTCAAAGAGTATGATAAAACAGAAACCCACTATGGAAATTGAAAGATGTCAAGATTTGTAAAAAGTGAGGCCCAGCACTTTGGGCTACTCTTTCAGGCAGCTGAAAGTCATTCTGTGATAGTGTTTCTAGCCCAGTTTGAGGTGTTTTCTGCAAGTTAATTAGGCTGGTAAGATTTGAGACAAAAAGAAACCCCTGGAGTCCAGGGAATGACACCCCGCAGTTTAGCCACCTTTGCTCCCCGCACAGCTCTCACAGGGACAAAATCTGATCCAGAGAAGCCACTCGACACCAAATACTAAAAGAGACACTTTGAGGAGTTCTGAAAAACAAGAAATGATTTTCAGAGAATGAAAAGGTATGCATCTTTTAAAAGGCAATCTGTTGTGTTAGGGTAAAAGAACAATAATTTGTAGTAAAACATATCCTCATAGAAGCTACACTTAGAGTTAGTAAGAAGCCTTATGAACAGTAGGGAAGTCTCCCATATACATAGTTGGAAGGTCTCAAGCATCTTGGTCAGGAAGATAAATAAAACAGCTATCAGGGTGACTGATAGAAATGGGGAAAATATAAATCTCAATTATAATTACAAGTCATTAAAGATACAGCCAGATATATCCAGGGGCAGCAGGTAGCCACAATATTTGAGCTCTGCCTGTCTCCCCCATGAACGTCTTCGTGACCGATTCTGCCTTCATTATAAAAGCGGCACATAAATGAAAGAAATACTAAGTAGCTTGGGGACAGAGTTTGTGGATGGTCCCAGGGTTTTCAATAAAGCAATGCAATGAGCCGTGGCTAATGCAGCCACAACCACTGGGCGTCCCACAGCCACTTTCCACAGGCTTCTCTGGAGGCCGAGCCTGCACAGGAGGAGGCCGAGGCTAGGAGAGCGGTGCAGCTTCTCTCCTGGTGAGGCAGCATCAGGGAATAGTCCTCGCTAGCAGTCTGCAGAGCCTGCTACTTTGATAGCTCTTCCTGTCCCTTGCTACCACCAGAAGGGCTCGAAGCAGATGGCCGGGAAAGAGAGTTAACACTTCATCCCATTCTGCTTGTCTTCCTCTGAACTGCTGTGACAAAACTGGATCACAGCTCACAAGTCAAATCTGACTCCATATTCCTGGAAGAGAAGGGACTGTGCAGAATATGTACTTATTTACATTAAATGCTGATGAACTGACCATTCCTCTCCTGTATCTTTTTTCCCTATAACAGTGTCTGTGAGGTGAAGGTTAGCTGAGTAAGTGACCAGCAACAATGAAAGTTTTTGTTTTCCATCCTACTACCCTTTATTGCACAGTTAAAGATGAGCTTTAAAAAGTAATTATTCTGAAGGGAGGGACAGTATGAGATGTACTTAAGTAAATGACAGAACCTCGTCTCCTTTAAAAAAAAATAAAATAATAAAAGCCAGGTCTGGTGGTTCAGACCTATGATCTCAGCACTCTGGCAGATTGAAGCAAGAGAAAGGGAAGTTCAAGTCCAGACTGGGCAACTTAGTGATTTAGTGAGACCTTATCTCAAAATAAAAAATGCACCAGTGATAAAGATCAGTGCAAAGGTCCTGGGTTCAAATCCCAATAAATAAATGTTGTAGTTTGTGTCTGGGTGTTCCCCCAAAGCCTCAAGCAGTCATGCAGGCAGCTGAGTCTAGTGTTTGTGATTGGTTCATTGTCTAGCGCTGGGATTGGCAGTGTGAGTGTGGCACCCGCCCAGGGGTGGGCAGCCAACATACAATATAAGGGAGGGAAGAAGGCTCACTTTTCCCTTTTGCCCTTTTTGCTCTTGTTGCTTGTAGCTGCCATGAGCAGTTGCACCTGAGCCAGCCATCCTACTTTGGAACCAGCTGAGCATGGACTAAAACCTCCATGAACTGTAAGCTAAATAAACTTTTCCTTCCTTCATTTTGGGCATCAAGTATTTTGTCTCATCAATGAGAGAAAAGTAACCAAGACAATAAATTAATTAATTAATTAATTAAACAAACAGCCTGTCTCCTGGCCCATGCCTTGGTTCAGTGGCTCCTCCCTCCTGCTTTCTGTTACAATCTCACTTTCCATTTAGACTGGACTAAGTGAACTCTACCTTCAGTAAACCCATTTGTCTCACTCTTCAACCCATTGTCCTTTGGCTTTGTCCTCTGTGTTCCTAAGAACACCTGTGCCTGAAGGTACCAACCATGTTCTCACCACCAAACCCAGAGCCCTTTAATTCTGCTTGCGTCCAGGGGGAACATGGCTTCCCTGGAGTTTCAGAATTTCATAAAATATAATATTCTGTTTGTTCTTGGCTTGTACAATACCACTTTCCCATGTCTTATCTTTGCTTTTTTTTTTTTTAGCACTGGGGATCAAACTCACAACGTCATGCTTGCCAGGCAGGCTCTTATTCTGCTGAGCTAAATCCCTGGCCCCTCTTTGTGATACTTTTATATAAAATCTGAATCCCAAGTCTCAGGTTTTTTTATAGAAGGAGGGAAAGAACCTGAATGGAGGGTCCTGCGTCACTCCTCCATGGCTGGACCTACGGAAAGCAGTGTGTGTGCGTGTGTGTCTATGAGCACAGTGACTGTGTGTACGTGCATTCGTGTGTACAGGAGGATGCTAATGCCAGACCAGCAATCCAAATTATTTATCTCCATTTCTAAAGTGGAGGAAACTGTGGCACTAGAGAAACAAACATTGCCTCTCAAGAAAACCTCACGTATGGATGTTAGTTATTTCTCCCCAACAATTTCATCCATCTTCTCCACCCTCTGCTCCCTTAAAGCATTTAAAATAATGGTGCCTGAGTACCCAGTGCCTTCAGGGAAGTGAATCTTCAGCACCTAGTTAAGTCACAGACCTTGTCCCTTCTTAACCTGCCTATCGTACTAGGTAGTAGTGGGAGGGAATGCAGCAGCCACACCTATGGCGACCTTCAAGCAAGCACCAGTGTATCCCAAAGAATCTCAAAAGCCTATCCTCTCAGGTGCAATTGCCAGCATTTCTCTAACACATAGGAGTCCTGTGGGGCTCACTGTGTGGCATTTGTTACTATTACTTAGCCTGTAATACAGAGAGAGTTCAAGTTCAAGAGCATGAGCTTCATGTAAATCTAGGCTTGTCTCTTGCATGCTTTAATGCACCTGACCATCTGAAATCCCCACTCACCTTGAGCTCATTTGCAGACTGGCCATCTACAAGTGTACTTATCCAGCAATATAATCCCAATCATTTTCTCTTTCCCAATGTAGACTCCTAGGAAGGATAGAAATCCATTTCTAACAGCATGCATGTGTGTGGCCAAGAAGGTAGTTACAAATCTGTGACTACTGCAAGGAATTCTTAGCCCACCTTGTACTTCCTGGCCCCAGGTGCCAGAGATAACTGAGTTAGTGGGACCAGATAGCAATGGTCAGGGGACACTGACAAGGACAGGAATACCACAAGGTTGTGTGTTTTCAAATCCAAATTCTACCACTCATTCACTGGGTGACTAGCAGGTTATTTTTCCTTCCTGTGACTATGTTTATTCATCTAAAAAGCTCAAATAATGGTATCTACCTCACAAAATTTTCTAAGAATTAAATGATTCAATGAATTAGAAATGTTTATAACAGTACCTATTGCATCATGAGAGTTAATCATTTTTCTTTTCTTCTTCCTCCTCCTTCTCCTCTTCCTCCTACCCCCTCTCCTCTTTCTTCACAAAGATAGAAGGTTTCTAAAAATAAATGTCCATCAGGCTGAAGAGAGCAAGGAAAAATCTAATATGTCCAATACAAAAAACAACAAAAGCTCATATATGTGAAACAAAAGCAAGAAGTTTTTGGAAGACAAATTTGTTTGCTGATTAAGATTGAAATCCAGGGATTATTCTGAAATGTTAAATTTATACAGACTCCCAAGTCTCAGTAGGGAGCTAACACAATGATGTAGCTTTGTTAACTGGAACACTTGCACTTCTATTGATCTGAGATGACATAGGTTCATTATGTTAATCTTTTAAAAAGTGAAAGGATAATGAAAAATTTTATGAATACGTGCCATATTTTTATGACTACTCTTACAGTAATTGACCCATACAATTAAATAATCACTGAAGACATGTGAATCGGTGGTGTGCAAATGATATTGAAATGAACATTTGGCTATATGGATTTCCAAAGGCCTGAGTTGAAGCAGAAATTTAATATCATATTTCGGCCAAATACTGAAAGGTCAAAACTGAATAAAACCTATAAAACCTACAAACTTCTGATGAAATAAATCAAAAAGACAGAGGGAAAATCAAAGATAAATAATGTTAAAGTTGAAAAAAAGCTAAGGGAAACCATGAATACTATGTAAAAAGAACAAATTTCTATAATAAGATAACTTACCATCTTTGTTACTTTTCTCATTGCTGAGACAAAATACCCGACACCCAAAGTTAAAGGAGGAAAGGTTTATTTGGTTCACAATTTGCAGAGATTTCAGTTCATAATCATCTGACTCCAAGGCAGGGGGCATCACAGAGGAGAACAACTTATGGAGGGCAGAATATAGCAAAGCAGCAAGGGAGGAGACAAGCCTCTTTCTGTCCCTTATATTGTATCCAGGCTACTGGGATTGGGGTGGTGCCAAACAATTACTGTACTGATTTTGTAAACACCTACCCTCAATTCCACCACCACACATTCCAGATTCAGCCACCCCTGAAATAAAAGCCCCACTTATGAACACCTGAGGTTTTGGGGGGATAGTTAGACCCAAACTATAACACTTACTGAAAAAAAATTCAAGGTAAAATAGAAAGTTTGAATATTTCTACAATCATTAAAGATATTAAAAGTCTTACAAAAACATCAGTCTCAGATAGCTTTAAAGCCAAGATCTAAAAAATTTTCAAGAACATATCTTCCCCATATTATACCTATTTTTGCAGGGAATCAAAAAGAAGAAATGGTTCCCAACTCATTTTGATGCCAATGTTGGAAAACAATGTTTATGACAAAGAAAAAGTGTAACCTAATATCATATATAAAACAGATGCAGTACTCCTAAAAAGCAGGAACAAACTAAATCTAAGAAAGCAGGAAAAACAGATAATATGACACAGCTAAGTGAGATAAATCCTAGATACACAAAGGTCAGCATTAAAACTGTCTATGAATGTAATTTATTTCAAGAAGAATTTTTAAATTAGAATCAACTCAATCCATTTTAAAAACCTTTTGATAAATCCATAACTTGTTCACAATAAGCATAGTTAATAAAATATGAATGCACATGAACTTTCTTAAAGATGATAAGTGATGCCCACAGAAAAATTCTGAAAATGTCATTAATGGTGAAACAGTACAAGTCTTTCTTTTAAAACTAAGAATAAAACACAGATGTCTAGCATGATTACTTTATACATCATTAGCTTGGAGATCTTATACAGCAGAGTAAGCAAGAGGGAGAAAGAAGAGAGTGTTCAGGGCAAGGAGTGTAGCTCAGAGGAAGAGGACTTGCTTAGCACACAGAAGCCTTGGGTTTGATCACCAGCACCTCCAAAAAGGTGGCAGGTGTGGGAGGCACAAGACGGAGTAAACCAAAAAGAAGGAACAAGGCTGCAGTTATTTGCATGTGATATGATTGTTTACATGGAAAATCAAAAAGAATCTGCATGCAAATATAAGAAATATAAGGATATAGTCATCCCTCATCACCCCAATACCAAAACTGGGGTTCCAGGAACCAATACCAAAGTCCAAAGATGCTTAAATTCCTCCTATAAAATGGTATAATATTTGCATGTACCCCACACAGGTCCCTCTGTATACTTTAAATCATCTCTATATTACTTGTAATATCTAATGCAAGAAAAAAGAGCATGTATATGTTCAGGATAGATACAAATTTTTTCCCAATATTTTCAGTTTTTGTTTGCTTGACACCACAGATGCAGAACCTCTTGAGAGACAGGGCCACCTGTCTAGCAAGGCATGTGGATTCAGAGCTAAATCAGTTGCATTTTTCCCACCAACCAGAGGGGGCACTACTTAGCTAAAATTGATAACTGAGGCTAAGAGGGGACCCATACAACGAGCAAAGGGCACTACCCAGGTGATGATTATATTTGTACAGTGGTACACTCAGGTTGGGTCTGATAGCGAAAAACAAACAAAAACCAGGCTGGAACCTGGAACCATTTTCCTGGAACCGAATGTTTCTACCACAGTAAAAATCATTGTTAGAGTGACACTAACAATGACAGTAGCAGCTAGATAGCCACTCTCCTCCCTTGTCGTGACTTCCGTTCTTCTTTTTGTGTACCTTTTATAGAGCCAGAAAGAAGCCGTCTAACAAAAGAGAGGGACTGTTTGCTGAGACTTCACTCATGTCACATGGCAGAGGACAGAAGGGCGGGCTTTGAAATGAGAAGCAACAGTTTAACAACCCAGCCTGTATGTGCACAGAATATTTAACATTTAGAATATTTTCACATTTAATTAAAGGTATTTTAAAAATTTAAGAAGCCTGAAGCAAATTAAAAAGTCTAGAATATTCATGGCAATCAGTCATATTCCCAAGATGTTTCCATAGATTCACCATAATTTCAATCAAAGTGCCAACAGGTTTACCTTTGATGAAATTTGTCAAAATAAGATTCTGAAATTTAAATAGAGCAGCAAGAGCTCAAGAAAAGTGGAGCCATTGGTGCAAAAAAACCCAAAACAAAACATAAAAAACCACCAAAAACAACAACAAGAAAAACATACCCAGTTTTGTTTCGGATATGACAAAATATTACATTACATTTTGAGATATAATTTTTGAATAGCCTTTTCAGTTGTTCAGTTCTGAGTTTCAACAAATGTGCATAGCCTATAATCTTCACAGCAATCAAGATGATTTCTAGTCTCTCACCCATCACCTGTTCTCTTTCAGTCAATCCCCTGTCCCTCTCCTACCCTGGGCAATCCGACTTCTGTCTCTACAATTTTAACTTTTCCAAAACAGTATTTTTAAAACCAAATATTAAAGGTAAAATTAAACATACTGGCCAAGGCACCAAAATAAAGAGCTCAGAAACAAGCCCATGCATATAAGAAAACCTGATACATAATAGAGACAAAATTGCCCATGAATGGGAAGAGAGTGGATTTCTCAATAAATGATGCAGAAATAATCAACTCATCCAAGTGGAATAAAAATGTAATTGAATTTCTATGTCATACCATACACAAATGGATTAACGACAAATACAAAGGCTACAAATGGGGCATTTTTTTAACCTTTCTGAAGAAAATTTAAGACACTATCTCTCCAGCTTTAAGATACGGACATATTTCTTTAAAAAGACCGTAAAAATCATTAACATAAGAAAAACCAATAGAATGAAAGACATTAAAGTTAATCTCTATTCTTCAAAACATACCATAATAAAAATTAAAATATAAGTCCCAATTTGAGAGAATATACTTGTCACCCGTATTGCTGATGAAATGTCAAAATTTTTAAAACAGAAAAAGAATTATGGTTTAAAAATAGACAATTCAATGGAAAAATGGGTGCAGCATAGTCATTCTATAGAAAAGTGATTGACAGTGATAGTTTGATGGGTCAGTAGTGTTAACAGATGAGAGATGAAAGATCGATCAAAGACTGATGGGAAGAAGGGTGGGAAGAGAGAAGAAAGAAAGATGCATAAGGAAAAAGCAAAGGAAGAGTACATTGTGTTAAATGGGTAAATATATTAGATTTGAGTAACACCGAGTGTCCAGATATAAAAGAACAGAAATGAGTGCTGTTGATGTATTGATTTGGAATTAAAGCATTGAACACTTGAGTTTCTTACAATCCAGCAATTTTATTCCCAGATATATTTTCATGAATGTATTCTAGATGTCAAGTAGAAAAGTGTTCATAGCAGCATCATTTGATGTTTCAAAACACTGGGAAAAACTCAGATATCAATTGATAAGAGAATGAACAGATTTGCTGTACAATATTTACATGAAATAGTAGATGGCAGTGAAAAAATATTTTGCATCCAAATGGACAAAAATGGATGAATCTTAGAAATAATTATTCAGAGTGACAGAGTAAGTAAACAAAAATCAAATTATAGAGGACTACATTAGGTACTGTTAACATTTTTAAGGTTCAAAAAATGAGTAAAAGTGAACTTTGAAATGCTTAGTGAGCTATACATACGTACAAATTTAAAGCTTTCTGGCTGAAGTGAAGATGACAGGAAGTGCACATAAGTAACATCAATGATACAGGGATGGCTTCAAATCACAATCTGACTAATGAATTCACAGGCATTCATTTTTTTATTATGCTTATATCCCAGATCAGTGTTATACAGATATGACTATTAGAAGATGTCTTAGTTACTTTTCTATCATTGCTGAGACAGAATACCTGACACCCAAAATGAAGGAAGGAAAGATTTATTTCTTACAGTTTTGGGGGGGTTCAGTCCATACTCAGTAGGCTCCAAGGCAGTGTGGCATGGTGGGGCAGTCATTCATGGTGGTTGCAAACAGCAAGGTGTGAACCAGCAAAAGAGAGAAGGCATGATTTCTTCCTGCCCTTACACTGCATGTTGGCTCCACTCCTGGGTGGGTGCAGCACTCGCATCGCCAATCCCAGTGCCAGACAACAAACCAATCACAAATGCCAGACTCAGCCAGGTCCATGCAATGATTATGTAAGACTTGGCAGGGCCATAGGAATATAAACCATAACGGATGATGGAAGTAAGTCATTGAGAAGACTTATTTTTTTAAAATACAGATTTTTAAAAAGTGTTTATTAACTTTGGTGCTAAAATACCTGGGGAAAGGCAAAACACTTGAGAATTTAAAGTTTCATTTTTGTGTAGGCTAATTGATTATCTAAGTAGGTTCTAATGCATTGAAACTCTTAGAGACCAAGTGCCACACTGCAACCCCAAACCCATTAATCACAAAGTAACAACTCTGCAATTATACCTGGATACTGAGATTTTAGGTCAGGAAAAAAAAAAACACTCTACATGAATATCTTTTGCCTTAAAAGAAAAACAAGTAACACACATGCCATAGGTGAACCACTACTGCTCCAATCTACATTTGAAATTGTGGGAGTGCACCAAATTATGCAACAATCTTCAGACACTGTGTCCTTCAGAGATTTTATTACCATTGCTCTGAGGGGTACAGGGGGCTGCAGGGAGAAGACAGCTTCTTTTTGATAGAGTATTAAATTTTCTGTGTTAAAACTGTGGAAAACAATCTTCCTCTATATTCTCTTTTTTTTTAATATTGATGCTTTGAAGACATAATTACCATTTTCCCTTGTAATTCCCATTTCTTAAAATAAGATTTTCTTATTTACCTGTTGGCCCAAATCTGTCAAAATCTAGTTTAATATTCTTTTAAAGTTCCTGTGATAAGTGCCAGTACACACATTCATGATTATTCTATGGGTCAATGATGGTAACATATTAACTGTGAAGGTGTAAACTGCATTATCTTTGAGGCTTTAAATATATTTCTACTTGGGTAGCAAAAGGAAAAACATTTTCCTGAATTGAAATAAAATAGAACATAAAACATAATTAAGATAATTATGAACATACTTTATGTATATATGTTTGACACATTTTTTTCTCAAGTATGTTCAGTACTTTTATTGAAGTTATCTGGCATCCCACTTCTCTACCTAATTTTCTTTGCCTGTATTCCTTTCCCTGGCTACTTTTGCTTGTTCGTTTTGGTTTTTAAATTTTTTTTCCCTTTTGATTAACATATATTTGTGGTACATAATGAATACATTAATTGTGGGAAACTGGTACAAATACATGTCATATCTTGATCTTTGTTACTTTCCCTTCCTTCCCCTTTCTTCCCTTCCCACCCCGATTCCTTCCCCACCCTCTTTTATTTTCCAGTTTGAAGAACTAAGCCCAGGGCCTTGGGCACAGGTACACAAGCACTCTACCACTGAGCTGTATCTCCAGTGTTGCCACCTCACAGGATTTTAAATATAATTTTATCTTGCTTGTTGATCTTTGTGAGTATGTATCCTTAAACCCTGTTTAAGAATATTTCAGCCAGGTATGGTGCCACACACTTGTAATCTCAGCACTCAAGAGGCTGAGGCAGGAGGATTGCAATGAGTTCAAGGCAGACCTGGGCTACAAAGCCAGTTCAAGACCTGGCAGAACTACATGAAAGACTCCGTCTCAAAAAATAAATAAATAAATAAAAATTAAAAAAAATATATATATATATATATTCAAGTACAAATGAATGAAATAACTGTTAAAACACCTTTCATACTTATATCTATATCAATACATGTTTTTAAAAGCAGAAACTAAAAGTAGCTAAAATTAGCAAAGTCTTTTACCTAAGAAAAGAGGAGTCCTGCTATTATGGGGCAAATGGGGAGTGAATTTCAGATGGAGTTAAGAGAAATGGCATAACAGAGCAGTCAGTCCACAGGCTCCAAGACAAACTGGGTACAAAATGCTGAAATAGCCCATCCAAATACTGGGGTCCCTGCATAAAACAACTTTGCAGATGTCTACAAAACAAATATGGGAGGTTACAAATGTATATATGTATAATTTTCTGCATATTGTGATGTCTTGACATCTTAAGAAACAATTTCTGTTTGGAAAGAAATTGCCTCTCCCTGGGTTAGCCAGTTCTCAGAGGTAACAAAGGAATCCACAGTATGTTCTTTTTAGTGCTTAAAAAGCAATACCCAAAGTTTGGCATAGTGAGTGTTTTTCATTTTCCAGTACTGGATTTTGAAACCAGGCCTTCACACTACACTGCATCCCCACCCAAGTCCTTGTTTTTCCTTCAGGCAGGGTCTCTCTAAATTGCCAAGGCTGGGTTCACACTTGTAATCCTGCTGCCTCAGCCTCCCAGAGAGCTGGGATTACAAGCATGCTCCCCCACACCTGACTGCCTAGTCCTTGGAACTAAAGAACCAAAATCTTTCACTCTTAACTTATCTTCCCCCAAGCACAGGAAAGTGTTTTCCTTGAAGTTCCCTTACCTGCCTGAAGACAGACCCTACATTCTGTCCTGCACCCGCTCCCTGAGGTTCTCATCAACTGGAAAAGAGAAATCACAGGAGAAGAGGGTGGAGTCGTGGTCACACCCAGAAGGACCCAGTCACAGACTTTACCATTCCTCCAAGTCCTGCTCTGAGACAAGACCACTTTTATTTTCTAAGAGACTATTTAATCTGCCTAATCTGCTTAGAAATCAGCTTTTGTTCTCTGGGTATTTCCTCCCTGCGGTTTAACCTACCTGTGGGCACATCAGCCTGAGACCCCAAGCCCCAAGCCCTTCCTCCTTCCTATACCTCCAGATGTTCTAAAAGCATCAATCATCTGGCCCTTCTACAAGTCTTGTATTCCAGTATGTGTGTAACTAAATGTTTTCTGCCCCACTTAATCTGCTATGGTCAGTTTATTTCATAGATTCAATTATGGGAATTTCAGAGGAGAAATTTTCCTCTCACTTTCACCTTGGAAGTCCACACTAACAAGCCCTAACTCTTGTCAGACTCACAGATCCAGGGAGCAGTGTTAGCTACCTTCATCACTCTAGGACCAAGTACCTGGCAAGTAGGAAGCACACCCGTACCTTAGCATCTGCTGAAATTATTCAAACTTGTCAACCCCAATCCATGGCCCTGTCCTGCCTGGATTTTCTTGTGGAAACCAAATTAGAAGCTCTGGATGCAGCTTTCTTCTTCCTTCTGTCTCTGTCACTTGGCATTTTCTCTGTAGCTTAGGTAGCATACTGTGGGTGCCCAGTCTAATATCACTGGGTTTTGAGGTGCTAGTGTCTTCTTTAATGTGGTTTCTAGGTTTTTTCTTGAACAAGGAATTGGTCAAGATAAGCACAAAAGCTAACGAAGTTTTATATTTATTATTTTAGGGTGGGGTTCTTTTAGAGACAGGATCTTACTATGCAACTCAGGCTGGCCTTCAACTCATTTTTTGCCCAGGCTGGCCTAGAACTCTCAGTAACCATCCTGCTTCAGCCTCCCAAGTGCTGAGATTACAGGCATGCACCACCATGTCCATTTATTATTGGTGTGAAAAGAAAAATGTTCCTCAGAGAGAGTTCAGGCCAATTAAAGGTAAGAAAAGAGGCGTCCTGCAAAGAGCGGGCCACTGAAGGAGTTCACGGTGGCCCCACAGCCAGACGGCAGCTGTCCGTCATATCTCCCCTTGCTCAGGCTGATCTTGGATCCGAGCCCATTTATCAAAAACCTGCTGGAGTGCTCCCAAAAAGAACTGAAAATAGCACTGTCTGATTGGTTCCAGGTACAGGGCTCTGGGAACTGCTTTGTACATGTGTCCTGTGATTGCGCACGTGAACGCCGTGATCCATGGGTCACGCCCACTCCCCCAGTCATTATGTAATGCTTTAATCTCCTGCCTCACTTGAACCTAGGAACATAAGAACTGTTCTCTTATGCTTCTCCTATGCCCTCTCTTATGCTGCCTGTGCCTGATCACCACATGAAAAAGCAAAGAGCAAAATACTTAACAGCAAGAGGTGACCATAGAATAGCAGAAAGCTAGGCAAGCAGGTGGAAGGAAAGAAGCTGTACACAATTGTGTGATCATTCTGTGCTAAGACCTCTCAGGCAGGACGTAAGTGACACAAGCAATCACTCATCTCCGAACAGCCCCACAAGACGGTTCCCATCTTTCTATTACAGATGAGGAAACTGAAAAGGGCAAAGTAATCTGCTTGCTTTACAGTCAGTTTAGTCTTATGAATTCTATATCATCATACAGGATGCAAGCAATTTAATCTCTTCTTGTTTTCCAAATCAGATGAAATGTCAGTTGTGGAAAAAGATTGAGACCCTGAAATTATTTGGCTCCCTGACTCACCCAGGATTATACAAACGTCCCCAGTGAATTATGTCATCCAAAAATTTCCTATGGTCATTGATTCACACCAGTAATCAGTGGTGAGCCACTAGGCAAAGCTTCATGATGTTTTGGTGATAATGTGACCAAGGTGAAAGGTCTTTTCACAACCTGGCACCTTGGTATCTATTAATTGGTCCCCTGGTGGCCTCACATGCCAGTCCCTTCCAAAGCCTGTGAAACCTTCCCTTCACCAGCTCCCCAGTACCAAAAGAGAGGGAGTTCACTTCCACCACCCCTGTTATGGTTTAATTCCAAAATGTACCTTCTGAGGCTCTTGTGTTCAGAGGTGCACCTTCTGGAAAGTGACCGGACCATGGAGGTGATATATGTATCAGGGGCTTAATCCTCTGAGAAGTTAGGAGCTGAGCATGCTGTTGGGAGGTGGGGCCTGATCAGAAGAGGTGGGTCACTGGGGATGTGACCTGGGAGGATGCATCTGGCTCCCTGGCTCTTCACTTCTCTCTCTTTACTTTCTAGCTGCCATGGGCTAAGCCTCTTTTCCTCTGCCATTCTCCTTTGAGGTGTTGTTTCGGCCTTACAGAGGTCCACCATGGGCTGAAACCATGAGCTAAAATAAACCTCTCCTCCTTTAAATTGTGGGTGTCCAGGTATTTTGTCTCAGTGATGGGAAAGTGAATAAGACACTGTCTCTCTCATCAGCGATGCTCTTCCAGTTTGTGTCCCTTCCAATTCAAGTGATGTTCCTCAAACTCCATACACACTCAAAATCACAGCCACCAGGAAAACACAATGCGGAAGATAGAGTATAGTGATGGCTGCAGGTCTCAGTCAGGTGGGTGTAGTTCCCACAAATGAAAAATATGCTTCAGTAGCATTCCATACTATACATGTCATGGTTTTATGTAAAAAGCCATTTTACCAGATTGTTACCCATGGTTTTAAAGCTTAAGAGCAAGACAGTCTGTGGGGGAATTATACCATAATACCACGTCTCACAGACTCTGGGTGTACATCTGTGGATGAGGGGAGCAACATGCAGCAATGTTCATCATGCTATCCAAATGCCCAGTTTCAGGGATCTGGTACTGCCACACTGTATGACATGTTTGGCATTGGTCAGTATTGAATACATATTTGCTAGGTACATTCTAGCATGGCTGTACCTATGCCTCTTTAGAATCACTCGGTGGGTAGATAGGCATAATGTGGTAAGTGATGACACCAGGAAGATCACAATAGTCCTTAACATTTATAGTCAATTCTCATTATTCACAAGTTCCAAACTTATGCAATCGTCTACTTGCTAACTTTTATAATCCCTGTAGCACTCTCAAGGTCATTCACAGACACATGCCAAACAGTGAAAATTTGAGTCACCCACTGCACACAGTTCCCACTGTGCTGAAATAGGCCAAACGTCTACCTTCTTTGTTCATTGTCCTTACTGAACTCAGGGAACATTTTGCTGTCTGTGTTGTGTCATATTTTTCATAAGTTGATGTGTTTTGTTGATGATTTCTCTGCTTACAGTAGACCCCAAGACTATCTAATATCCCTTAACCCAAGAAAGTTGTCCTGTGCTTTGTAAATAATTGTGTGTATATATAATCTTCATTCATGCATGATGAGTAGCAGTGCTATGGGATGTGAGTTCAGTGCTAATTAATCACCAATATACACTAAGTAAGATATATTTAAACAAAAACACTCACAAAATAAAGTTATATATTGATCAGTTAACAAAAATGTCAGGGCCAGACTTTTGCAAAAACCCAAATACATACTTCCCTGAGGGGCAATGACTTGGTATGGCGTCAGTCAGCTTTCCATAATGGTAACAAAATGCCTGAGATAATCAATTTAGAAGAAAGATTCATGTTTTCTGAAAGTTCAGTCCATGGTTACTTGGCCCCATTGCTTTTAGGCCAAGGCAGAAAACATCACGGCAACAGCATGTGATGGAGGAAACTGTTCAACTCATGGCCACCATGAAGCAAGACAGGGACAAGGAGATCAGAGTCCCAATATCCACATGAAGGGCTTGATCTCAATGACCTAACTTCCTTCTACTAAGGTCCGCCTCCTAAGGTGACTCCATTGCCTGTCAAGAACTCCATGGACTGAGACCAAGCCTTCAACACATAGACCTTTGGAAAACATTCAGGTATAAACTATAGAAAGTATGTACTAATACAGTGTTTGGAATAACTTTAAAAAGCATTACTACTGTGAAGCACAAGAATAGATTATATGACCACATAAGTATTTTGTCTGTTTTTATTTGAAAACTTGAGACCATCACCCATGGACAGTGAAAAGACTCTGAATGCAAGTTAGCAAACACCAGGTCTGAGATAGCCTTTGCTCAAGGATGAATGAAATCACTACAGGCAGGAGGTAGCATGCTGAGCAGAGAGGATGCAGAGTTAGAGAAGCAGAATAAGATCAGAAAGTCTCAAAGAACAAGCATAGAACTGAAACATTCATTAGCAAGACAAGGAGAACATTTGCTAAACAGTATTTCCATGAATCAAATTAAAAACATGGTCTCTGAAATAAATCCATAAAGAGAGGACAGTTAGAAAAATTAAAAGAGGCAAAATACTATTGTTTACTTAAGAAGGTCACTCAAAGGAACCAGAAATATGAAAAAATTATAGCACAAATAATGACAGAAAATGAGGAATAAAATGTGTTGCTACTGAGTAAATGATAGGAGAAATAAACCTGGTTAAATTCTTAAGTGTACAAATGTTTCCCAAGACAAAAGGGCAAAAACACAAATGCTTCCAGAGGTGGCAGTCTATAAATGCTGTGTGGAGAAAAGAGAGTGAACCATGAAACTGCAGGTTCCTTTAGATAGGAAACAGAGATAAATGAAACGATAGTGGAAATTAAAAACATTATTTAAGAAAACTTTCCTTAGCTGACAAAACATCAGATTGCGCAGACTGAACAGCTCCACAGCATCCCAAGCAAAAACCAACAAAAGAATTTATGTTTACACTCATTCTACCCAAAAAAAAAAAAATCTGGATGACAAAAAAATAGACAAAGGAAAGATGTGCAATTTTAGAAATTTTGTGCTAAGATGTGCTATAATTAACTGAAAAAGGAAGCAAAATTAAGAACTCATAAAGAATAAGTCGTGTGCCAAAAACCCTAGCAATAAACCACACTGAAACAAAATGCCAAGATAATCTTACATAACCATTGCCATTCTAACCATGAAACTTAATTGTCAGGTCAAAAGTTGATCTTAAAAATATATCTATATGCAGTACAAAAATACCATGTATATTGGCTGTAACCTAAACCTACATGTTATTTTTAATATATCATTAATCAAACATATCACATAATATATTAACTAATTGTATTAACAAATTAACTATACGGAAAGGTAAAGAAGGAAATTTGAAACCTTATAGAATCTTTACCTGTAGTAAAATGAATAAAATCATACAAATTTGCTCCCTATTTTAATACTAGATACTACAGAAATTTTGATCATAAAACGTTTTTGAAACCTTAAGACAACTGTATTAGTTATTATATGTAAACAACAAGTTGCTGTAACAAAATCCCACTGAGAGTGCAGTAAAGTTCAAGCCCAATAATACTCTGAATGAATGGCTTCTGTCAAGAGTTTTGGCAGTTTTGATATAAGGTTCTACCATCTTGGAGGCCTTCACCTCCAAGCTATGTAGAAGAAGAGAGAAGATGCATGTAAGAGATTGTACTGGCTCTTTTACAACCAACACTGAAATTCTCCTGGATGGTCATAAAGTCATAACTGGATATAGTATAGGAATGGGGCAGTTTCTGGGACATATAGCTTAGCTTTGGCCTAGGAAATATTGGATGTTGGTGAGCAGTGGGTATCTTTGTTATAATAATCAGTACATACATATTTACACTTCAAAGTATTAGGAAGGAAAAAGGTACTTAAAATAGTCAAAATAGTCAATAGAAAGCAAAGATGAACAGTTACCATGTAAGAACATCTAACTGAGCCCCCCAGAGGGTGGCAGGCCATGAAGAGGGAACAGCCTCACAGCAGACAGCACCACGGCCAGCCAGATGAGAGAGGTCATCCTGGACCAGCAGGCCGACACATTGCCAGCTGACTTCAGATGCTTGAGTGGACACAGCTGATGCTGTTGGAAGCTGAAGCTGAAGAGTTATCCAGTTGAGCTCAACAGGAATTTCTAACATGCCAAATCATAAACAAGTTAATGGTTATCTATTAATTACCATATTAACTTGGGGGAAAGTTTACTGCACTGATTTAAGTAGCTATGTAAAATGATGAGATCAAAGTCAGTCTCTGAAGGGCCTTCTGTTGTCAACCACAATGAAGCAATGGTGATGAGATTTATTCCCCTTTTTGTATGTTCAAAGCCTAATAAAATACAGGAAACAGGGATGTTCAAATATTGGACAGTGGGCAGCCCAGTACAGCAACCCTTGAAAGGAGAGAAATAAGTCACACAGTTCCTATGGTTGTTTTAGCTTCTTGCCTAGAGATGTCTCAGGCTGCAGGGTCAGAGAGGACACCCACAGAGCCTGGTCCTTTTCTCAAGTTGGGGAGAGAGGCTGAGAAGTTGGGGGGTCATGGAGCTGGAATTCACAGCACAAGGAATGAGGAGACAGAACTACTGAGAACAAAGCGGCACTGAGAGAACCCTGGAGACCTCCAGGGGCTTCCCCTCAAGCCTTAGCTGAGTACTGGGAGCTCACACAGGGCTAAGAGTAATTTGTGTTATTGTCATTCTGAATGAAGTAACTGTGCTTCATATGTTCATGTAGGCAGAGGAGAGAATATGCAAGTTAAGGAGGGATACAGACAGGGAGGGTATTTTTTAAAGACTCGGTTAAGTTTCTGAAGATGAAAAATCAATGTCTGAATTGGAAACTAAATATAATGGAATCAATGGCAAATTGGACACTGCAGAAGAAAAAATTATTGAATATAAAGCATAGCATTAGAAACTATATAAAAAAAGAATTATTTAACCATAAATGAAGTATCAGTGACCTACTGAACAAATCAAACAACTTCAAGTTGCCTAATATGCACGCACTTGAAGTCCCATGAAAGAGCAGGGATTAAAGATGACGAATTTTTCCAAATTTGATGAATATATAAGCCCACCAATCCAAAAAGCTTATGACACAAGCACAAGAAATATGAAGAAAACTTCACCAAGCAACATCCTATAATCAAACTGTTCAAAACTAGTGAACTGAAAATCATGAAAAAAGCCAGGCATGGTGGTGCACGCCTTTAATCCCAGCACTTGGGAGGCTGAGGTAGGAGGAGTATTGTGAGTTCAAGGCCAGCTTGGGCTACAACATGAGCGCACGGCCGGCCTGTGCTACATAGTGCGACCCTGTCTCAAAAAACTAGGGCTGGAAGTTTGGCTCAGTGGCTTAAGCGCCTTCCTGGCAGGCGTGAGGTTGTGAGTTCAATCCCCAGAGCCACAAAAAAAAAAAAAAAAAAGAAAGAAAAGCATGAAAAAAAGCCAAAGGGGAAAAGACACATGCTGTACAGAAGGAGAAAATTAAGGCTAAGAATGGTGGCACATGCCTGTAATTCCAACTCTCTGGAGAGTTAAAAGTAGGAGAATTGAAAACAGGAGAATTGAAAGCTTGAGCCAAGTCTGGGCAGCTTAGCAATCCTGTCTCAAACAAATAAATAAACAAACAACAAACAAAATTTTAAAAGGGCTATGGCTGTAGCTTAATGAAATATTTGACTTCAATCCCTAGTACTCAAACAAGAAAAAAATTAAGAGTGAACAGACGTCTTGTTGAAAATTACACAAGCCATTATAAGCCAGAAGACAGTGGAACAACATCTTCAAAATACAGAAAAATAAAAACAACAGGAAAAAATATTTACTTGGAATTCTACACCTAGTTCAAAAAATCTGTTAAAACAGAGGTGAAATACTATTTAGACATACAAGGTCTTATAGAACCCATCATCAGCAAGCCCTTACTATTAGAAAATGAAAAAGAGTTAGATGAAATATAAAGAAGGAATAGAACAAGAGATGGAAGTCCTAAGAGACCAAGGGTTAACAATCCATAGGAAAGATTTAAACACCATTATTGAATGATGTCTTAGATACTTTTTGTTACTGATACAAAATATCCAATACTCACAAGTTAAAGGACGAAAGGGTTACTTTTTCTCACAGTTTGTAAAAGTTTTAGTCCCTAGTGGGCTTGCTTCACAGCAGGGCAGCATGGGATGGGGACATGGTAAAGTAGGAACAGTCCATGGATGGCAGGCAGGATGCAACAAACAGAGGTGCGCCTTCCTTTCCCTTTTATCCCATCCAAGCTACAAGCCTATTGGTTGGTGCCACCCACACCCAGGGTAGGTCTTCCCATTATCCACACTCAGAACTGGTAAACCAATCAGTGGATGAATCCAGTTGTCACACCCTTGATCCATAGTCATACACTCATGATCCAGTCATTCTCAAAAGCCCCACTTGCGAGCACACGAGTCTTGGGGACATTTTAGATATAAACCATAAGAGACAACAATAAATTTTGGGTTCTTTTCCCCCAAATTCCACTGTTGTTGTCTATGAGCTTGACATCATCTTAAAAGAGGTTGACAAATTATCAAATGTTCCTCCCCAAAATGTGGAGCCTCATTCTCTTCATTTCAGTGAATATTTAGTGACCCATGAAGAAAACGTGATGGAAGTGATAATATGTAAGACCTGAAGCAAGATCATAAAAGACATTGTGGTTTCTTTCTTACAAGATCATTAATAGGTCTCTCTCTCTCTCTCCCTCTCTCTCTCTCTCTCTCTCTCTCTCTCTCTCTCTCAGTGGAAGCCAGCTGCCATGTCGTGAGAACACACATGGAACCAGGCAGTCCTACCCTTAGTCAGTACTATCTGATCACACATGTGGAGGCAGCAACTTGGAAGCAGACCCTCTAGGCCCTGCAGCCCCAGAGTTACCTTAATTGAGAGACCTTGAGATTTGACAATTTATATTAGGCCTCCTGAGTCCCTTATACACTAAAAAAGCAAAGTACTACATTTTTTATTATGTAAGTCACAAAATTTTAGTAATTTAGCAGTAGGTAATAGTCAGTTATTAAAATCTCAAACAGTGGCATGTTAAAACTACTAGAATGCCTAATACAGAAGGGAGATAAATAGAGACAAAATTATCATACAGATCATGGTAATATTAGTAGATGTAGATTTAAAGTCTATGGATACCAAACTTCCTGTCATATCTGAATTGGGAGAGGAGATTTAACCACCACTGAATGAGTAAATGTTAGATCCATGGTACAATTCATGATAGTCCAAGATAGAAACATAAGGAGAGAAAAGGCTGGTATTTGTATTTTCTCAGACCTGGAAGACTTGCTTACTGCTGATACATATACATAGCAAAGGGCAGGCCACTTACTACTGGCCAGGATCAGCCTGAATTTTTGCTTTTATAAAAACTGAGATTTAAAATGAATCTTTCACTGTCATCCACTTTGATGTACCAGATAACACTTTGAAAAAATATATCAAACACAAACAATTAGAAATACAAAGAAAATTGACAAAAATGCAATATTAGTAATAAGCTTTGCCCAAATTGAAAGACAATTGGAATGACCTAAAAATATTTGGACTTGGAATCACTCACTGTTCCAAGAATTTATTAAAGGAAACATTGCCTAGAGGATTGGCCTTTGGAGAGAGTGTGCAAGTCCAAGGCCCAGACCCAGGTCTCCCAGAAGACCTCTTTTCCCTAAGGGGTGAGGCCACTTGACACAACTGCCCAAAGCCAAGTGCCTGCAAACACGTAGACAAAAGAGGTTTCTGGAGTTCCCCCACCTAATTAGGAGAACCTGTCTGCCTCAAACATTGCTTTGTATATACCCCTTTTCTGTTATTTTTCTTTGGCAGCTTTTTCCATTCAATCTTTCTGCTTAGATGAACTTGGTCACCTTGCTTTAAGTATCTCAACCAACTCTTGTAAATATAGGGAGCCTTATAAAGCATTCTCAATGATGAAAACCACCTGGCAAATCTAAGCAAGGGGTAGATGAATTACACTAACCTTCCAATTCTTAAAATACATTTGATATTTTTAAAAGTAAAACCTCAGGGTAGTTATTACATATTAAAGAAATAATATTGATCTAAGATGTGGGTAGCAGTGGATAAGTGAGAGTAGAGTTGAAATGTGATTAACCTTGAGTTATAATTTTTGAAGATTTGCAGTGGGTACATGGAGGTTTATTATCCTTTCCTCTCTACTTCTGTATACTTTTGAAATTTTCCACAATAAAACCTCAAAGAAAAAACATTGTAGACTAAATATAATATGATTCCACTTTAGTAAAAACAAAGGAAGGCACAAAGACAGCACATACAATTAAATGTATGACATGATTAAAGGCCAAGGGTCAGCATGCATCACGCTGTTATTTCAAGAAGATGGATGAGGCGGCAGGAGGCAATTTACCTCTGCTATTATACCTTTTATTATGTACTGTTTGCCTTACTCTACAATACGAATGTATTATTCTCATAATTTCCAAAACTTAAAAAACAATGTTTAAAATGTTGCCAAAAACAAAAATATATTTAAATGTGCTCAGGGCTTAGGAAGATAATAGAGATATGTGGCCAGACCTGGGAGTTTGGGGCATTGTAACAAATGGAAACAAGCCAGTTCATTTAAAAGCAAACTGAATATGTCAAAAAAAATCCCTCCCACTTTTCAGTCTTTGGACAGACACTTCTTCAATATGCACTTGCCAGGTTACTTAATGTAGCAGCCACACTGGGAACATTGGTTAGTTTTACACTGCTGGGACAAAATACATGACACCTGCAACTTAAAGGAGATTACTTCGGCTCATTATTTCAGAGGTTTCAGTCATAGCCAGATGGCTCAAGGCAGAAACAGCATGGCAGAAGGACATGGAGGAGGAAAGCTTCTCAACTCCTGGCATCCAGGAAGAGAGAGTAGGGGAAGACCCCAAAATGAAGGGACTAGGAACTAAATATGATCCAAAGTCATGTGTCCATGACCCACCTAAATACACCTAGAAGTCCACCTTACTCATTTCCTAGGAATCTCTCAAACCAATCAAATTGACCGTCAAGATTAACTACATGAAAGGGCTTCCCTTACACACCTCTACAAATTTGTAATTCCTATCATTGGCTCAGGACCCAGAAGTCAGTTCTTGTTGCATCACATAGATTTTAACACACCTCACTTCCGCCTTTGCAATGTCTAGGATTCTTGGAGAGATACAAACTAGAATAAATCAATAATCATGGGGAAAAATTGGGACCATTGTCAAAAACTATTGTTTCATAATATATTGGACAAGACTTTCATTGGTCATTTGGATCTATTCCTTTGAGAACAGCTGATGCTTCTGCTTGCATGAATTGCTAAAGAGCTTAGATAAAATTGAAAATCTTCTCAACAATTTGTGGATAGCTATGAAAATGTCAACAAAGTCAACACAGAAAAGGAAACCACTGGTCACTCTTGACTATAAATGTAGGTAAGTAAGAACAGGTTGAAACCAAGAATATACTAAAAGAATTCAGCATCATAGCCAAGTGGAACTGTCTTTTGAGGTAGTCAGCAATCGGACTGTAGTAGCATATTCATTTCACTTTAATAGATTAAAAGATACAGCCCATTTGATAACTTTAGTTACAGTACAGAAACAATCTTTTTGACTGTATATAGGTGACTATTCAGGGAATTCTTTACCTTGTGGCTATTAGGATGAGAGAGAAGATAAAGTAGAAAATGCCTGTTCTCCCAGCTTCTCCAACATCTAGGACATGAACCCATTCCTAGGTTTGGTCAACTATACCAATGCCAGAAGTGAATCAAAGTTAAACAGTCAGAAAGGTAAGGATGTGAAGTAGGAAGTGGTGGAAAGTGATAGTAGTCATTAATAGACTCTGGGGTAGCAGGGCGTCTGTACCGAGGGAAGATTTGAGGGCCACCTAGAAGTGATCTCTCTGTCCAGGTTTTAAGAAATTATTTGGCTGAGACATCTAGGCTGATGTCTCTCTTTCCTGAGACCTTTGGAGCCTCCTTTTGATCTCTGTGGGAATGATCCGGCCTGTGATCAGAAAAAAAGCAAGGTTGCAGACTGTTCTGGGCTTCTTTTGAGGATGTGCCTCTCTCAAGGGCAGGGAAATTTTGTGGACCAATGAGCTGTCTTCCTGGTCCATATCTGATGCTCTTTTAAAGGCCATTCTCTGCTTATAACCCTGTGGAGCTTCCCTATGAGGCCCAAGTAATGTTTTGCAAAGTCCTTCCTCCTGCAAATGGGCAAACGGCAGGTGTGAGCCACTCCTCATCTGGAAGAGAGGTCCAAAAAGTGGCTGATCTGGGGGACACACAGAGCTGGGACCTATGTGTAAGGATCTTTCAGTGTGGAATGGAACTGAGGTGGGAAAAGGGGAGCAGGCTGAGAGTGTAGCCAGGATTGACCCTCCCAGCACCCATCCACATCCTGGCTCAGAATAGTCCAAGAATTTAAATTCCAGCCTGGTTTTCCAAGTCCTTATGAAGGCTTGGGATACAACATGTATTCTATAAGAGTTATCTTGATTTATAACTTCAAAATGCTTACACATCTAGTTTGGGAGTTTCCATTTGAACTCTGCCTTTTGTACATGACAAAGGAAGATTGGGACTAAAAGGAAGCCCAAGAGGTAGAGTGAGCTTGGGACTGGTCAGAGTCATGTCCCTTCCCTCATCACAGAAAAAAGAAAGCTGCCATGGTGTGAGTCAGAAAACACACAGGCACAATGATGGACGTGAGAGAGATCACATATTTGAGGTAAGAACTTGATCTGTGTATGAAGATAGGAAATTCGAGAAGTGATAATGCTTGGATTGTATTCTGGAAAGGAAACAGCATAATTAAGGAAAGAGTTTTCTAAACCTCATTTTCTCTTCCAGTGTCCTAAATATTTTTCCAAATCATATGTAATCATTCTAAACGATCATTTCCATTTTCTGCACCTGAATGATATACCCATATTGCAGTTTAAACCTTATTATTTTGGATTTGAGCATTGCTAATAATTTTTTTCCATGACCAAAAGTACTCCATCATATCATAATAGATAAGAATCTAAGCATATCTTAGGTGCTTTCTAGGATGAATTCCTATAAAAGTAAGTTTTTAAGTCAAAGAATGAGATGTCAAATCACTGTCAATTTGATTTGCACAAATTTGGACCAACTCTTCCTCCTATATTTACATTCCAGATAAATTTACCAATTCTGTCACCAACAGTAGTTGTCTTTGTTTTCACTTTTTATTAGTATCTGTGAATTTCTTAGGCAAAAAGACCCATAGTTGTTGTTTTTAAATTTGCTTATCTTAGATTACAAGTGTTATGGTTTATGGTTCTGTGGCGCCACCAAGTCTCATGTAATTATGGCATGGACACGGCTCAGTCTGGTGTTCATGATTGGTTTGTTGTCTAGCACTGGGATTGGTAATGTGAGTGCTGCACCCACCCAAGGGTGGAGCCAACATAAAGTGTAAGGGCGAGAAAAAGGCGTGTTTTCTCTTGCAGGTTCAGGCCTTACGGTCTGCAGCTGCCATGAATGGCTGCCCTGCCAGATCAAGCTGCCTTGGAGCCAACTGAGTATGGACTGAAACCCCCAAGAACTGTAAGAAATAAACCTTTTCTTTCCTAATTTTGGGCGTCAGGTATTTTATCTCAGTAATGAGAATAAAGTAACCAAGACAACTAGTAAAATGGAAACTTTTTTCATATTTATTGGTTACTTGTTCCATACTTATTGACAATTCTTCTTTCATATCTAGATTGTTCATTTTGCTTTGTCCCCAATGCATTTCTCATGTTTTAGCAAAGATTTGTAATTACTATCTAAATAATATAGATTTCTCCATGTGTGACAAAGCTTTTTGCCTAGTTTTTCTTGTTTTTTGCAATTTATATTTGTACTCATAAAATTCGGTTTGTAAACTGAAATTTGAGTAAATCTGATTTGTTGAGACTTCTTTTGTCTTTTTTCAAAAAGAGGAGAACAAGTGCTCCATCTCACATAGAAACAGGATTGTCACAATGGTGCTATGCTCAAGGGAAACCTGAATGATGCTGAAACATGGCCCCCCCAAAAAAGAGATGTCACACTGATATCCTGTGGTGTGTGTGTGTGTGTGTGTGTGTGTAAAGCATGAGATATGGTATATTTCCTTAGCTGATAGCTGGAGAGGTAATAAGTATAAAGTCTGATATGGAAAAAAATGAGACTCGAGAGGTAAATAGTATTTCATTCTTGCCATAGGGTTTTCAGAATAGCCCCTGTTCAGCCCTTCACTGGCATTCAGTGACTCAGGCACCTTATTTTACAGCTTCTGGCAGCTAAGAAACTCTTGAGTCTAGTATATGTTAACCATAATGAAAAAAGAATGATTAGTATGTATCAAAACCTTACCTGTGTTAGTTAGGACACTGTATTTCATAAATTTGTTTAACTGTCATGAGCTTATGAAGATGACATTATTGTTATCCTCACTTTCAAATGAGGGCAACTGAGAAAAAAAAAGAGTGAAACATGCTCAAATATATGTCAATCACTCCTACTGTGAGGAAGAAAAAGAACCCAGGCTTGGGACTATGTAAGGCAATACAGGAGGTTAGAATGTGAGTAGAATGTTTACCTTGGGATAGATAAACCTCGACTTTGGAAGAGTCTTCTTCCATCTTTCTAAAAGGGTTGGTGGTCAGCATTTTGCGGCTATGTTTCTGGGACCACTAGAGGATAAAAATGAGTTATAAAATTTGAGAGAAAAATAAAACACCAAAATTTATTATTTACAACCCTCGTAGCTGATAAGAAAAGTGAGCTGAGTTGAAAAGCTGCTTTCTCCACTGGGCTGAAGGTTTTGTATGGGAAAATTTAGGAGAAGGAGTTGGGGGGAACGAATTCTCCATAATGGGAAAAAAAGCTTTTTTTGTTTCCAAGGCAATCTTGGTGAGCAGAAGTAAGGAACAGAGGCAAGAGAAGAACCAGTGAGAGGTGTGAGAATTGTCTTCAGGGGGCAAGAAGACCTTTGAGCCAATTGTCAGATGTCAGGTCAGTGAATGTTTGCAAGGCCATCCTTCTTCCCTAGAGTCTACCCAGATATTCACCCTCTGGGAGTTGTTTTGTCTTTTTGGGAGGAGTGGTTTGCTTAACAACTGTTATTTCCTGCTGAACCTATGAGTAGATTCACTCCAAAAACAGTGACAAGGGAATGTCCCAAGGCACTACCCCAAACTGTCCTCAGTTGGGGATGGCTGGGGTTCCAAAGAAAGAAGCACTAAACTTCAGGGTGATTAGTCCAAACAATTTATTAAATGAACTTATGTACAAAGGACTACAGTACAGATGGACAGTGATCTTCTACAAAGGTGTATCCATAATGGGGAGAGTGGAGAGCTCCGGTCATAAGGGTTTGAGAAACTTGGCTCAGGACCCAAGGTAGTTTCTACATGTTCAGCTGCGTGGCTGGTCTTCTGTGTTTTGAACAACAACCTAAGTGACTTTTTTCATTGCCTGGGAATGTTCATGATCTTGGTTTGGGTACAGGTCTTCAGGGAGAAATGCAACTATTCAGGTCACAGAGCAGTCAATCTACTCTCTTTCTTGTTTAGGATAAAGAAAGCAGGGGTAATTGGAAGATTGTGCTACATCTTATCTGTGTTCACACAGTGCAGTACAAAAACATGCAGAAGGAGCTGTCCATGGGCTGACATGACCGAGAAACAAGCACCTCAGGAATTTGCAGGGCTCTTAGGCAGGTTGAGACCTTCCACAGAGTGTGACATTCAAGAATTTGAGCCAGTTGTGTAGGCATCAAGACCACATTGGGAAAGTCTGAGCTGCCATCTAGGTTACAAAACCACCAAGCAATCTGATCAATGGAAAAATGACATATTTTCGAATATTGGCAATAAATTAAAACATTCAAAACCCTGTCTTTTTATATGCACACTGGTATCCTGAGCAGATTTTCTTAATTGCTTTAGCATCATTTAACAAAGAAAACGGCAGGCTTTGTTTGATCGGCTTGCTATCTGGAAGCTGCTGTGAAAGGCGAAAATGTCCATGGTAGGGTTTTGGGACAGTTTCAACTGCAGGACACCCTACACTGAAAATCAGGCTCAGAATTTTACTGTAAAAGGGTAACAAAGCTGTAAAGGAGAATAAATGCACAGTTTTGATAGGTCAGTTATGTAAAATTTAGGTGCCTACCTTTAGATAGGAAATGACTGGTCCCCTGAGATCCAAGAATGGGGAATCTGGCTGATTCCCCTGAAAGCCTCAGGCCAGTAAAAGTACTTCTTTGTCTCCATTGTTAAAAGAGAGTTTTTCTTGCTTGGAAACCTTGAAAGAATAATTGAGGCAAGGATTTTACAAGATGAAGCTTGTCTTCTAAGAAACTTGCCCCCATCAGTTGACATCGTGCCCACCCTGATAAATTAGGATAGAGTCTCAGCATAAGGTCCAATGGCTACTGTCTGTCTTCCAGGACAGAGGAGATACATTTCATACTAAACAAACTGCAGGACTTGCCTGATGTGCACTGGTGAGATATGAGATTTTGCAGCTAAAACCTAGGCAGAAAGAACCAAAGACTATTTGTCCAATAGAGGAAAATGTGGAGGAATAAAAGCTGCTTTGCCCTAGTAACACAGTATTATTAAATGGAGTCTAATATGTTTTATTTCAATGGTCTAGAGGTGTATTTTGCACCCTTGTATATAGTCTATTTTTATAAATGTTTCATGATTGGTTAAAAGAATACAACTGTTAATTTTAGAAATGCAATGTATGTCTACTGAGTTATTCAGTCATATTGTTTGAACTGTGTGCTTTCAGTTTCTGCATAACCTGACATTGACTAGTTAAGGTAAATTGAAGTCAACTAAAAAAAGACAGTAGAAAAAAATTCTCTGCTTCACATTTGTTAATAGTTTAATACAAGGTGATGCCACACATTTTGACTTTTAAAATGTTTTTTTTAAAATAATTGATTTCAATATAAAATTATTTATTATGCACTTCATTAGTATAGTTAGATGTGCAATTCTGACAGTAGGGTTGCTTATGCCATTTTAATAAATTTTGTACATTCTGTCTTCTTTCCATTTTAATCACTTTAAATTACTTCATTTAGCCTTTCAGTCTATATAATGTGCATGTGACTTAATTTGTTGTATTTGCATGAAAATCTGACAGAGATTTTTAAGCATATTTAACCAATCTATTTCAAATAGGGTAACTTTTATCAACCCCAAAGGGTATACTTGATCTCAATTCTGTCATTGCTTTATGTATTCCTGCCTTTATAAACATGGGCCATGAATTTATTTCCTTCTGTTTTCCAGATTGAAGAAACGACAGCCACCTTATTTTAAATTCTAAGATTTAGGTATTTGAAATTCTGCCTTAAATTCTACTAAATTTCATCAAAATTTTTAATCAACTTTGTATTTATTTCATTACCTTCCATTCAACCATAGGTTTTCTTGTCCTTATCAACTCAATTTACCAACTTACAATTATTAATTCATTATAATTTTTTATGTGTATCTTCTATTACAGAATTAGAATTTGAAAATTTTTGCCTTTGACTATGTAATTTTATGTGTTAGTCAGCTTTCTGTTGCCATGACAAAATACCTAAGACAATCAATTTAAAAAGAAGAAATAATCATTTTTAGCTCATTGTTTCAGGGATATCAGCCCATGATCACTTTTCCCACTTTCCCTTGGCCCTGTGATAAGGCAGGAAATCATGGTGGGGAGTTGCATGACAAAGGAGGCTGCTTACTGTATGGTAAACAGGAACCAAAGAGAGATAGAAAGGGCCCAGGGTCCTGATATCCCCTTAAAGCATATCCTCCCAGTTACTTAACTTCCTCCCACTTGGCTCTATCTCTTAGAGAGTCTGTCTCCTCTCAATAGCACCACAGATTGATTACCAAACCTTCAGTACATGGGCTTTGGGGGAACATGCAAAATTCACACTATAGCACTCTATTTATCAAAGTCACAAAGAATCCGACATATTTAGCTGGTTTCAGTACTCTGTTGTAGTCCTATACATTTTTGTTTTTGTTTTCTATTTTGTTGCCTAGATGTATATTTTAGAAAAGTGTTTTATGATAGTACAAGAGTAGTATGTTTTTGAATTCCTCTACATCACGAGATATCTTCTGTTGTTTTTACACGAGTCATATAATAAGGTAGATGCTGTTAACTTGCGAGGTAGTCTACTCTCTTGAGTGCTATTGTGATGTATTTTAGCTTTTGATGTTGCAGAATCAAGTATGATTCATTTGATCTTTTGTTTTTTTGACTTAATCATACTTTGACCCTATGATTTAAATAACTTTTTTCAGTACTGATAATTTAAAATTCAGCATATGTTTAAATGTAGTAACGTTTTGAGCAGCAAGAATCCTTTTGATTAATGGACCCAATGATCACATTATCTCAAGAAAGTTTGTGTATGGGTTAGCTTTTCATCACTATGAAAAAATTTAAAGAAGAAACCAATTTAAAGGGGAAAAGGTATATCTAAAGAAGAAAAGGCATATTTTGGTTCATGTTTCAGGGGTTTCAGTCCTTAGTCTACAGACTCCAAGGCAGAACCATCATGGCAGAAGGGAATAGTTGAGACGAGCGATTCCTGACATGCAGAAAGCAGAGTGAGAGGGAAGGAGAAAGTGACAGAGAGAAAGAAAGCAAGAGACAGTAACACAGGAGACAAGAATATCCCCTTCTAGGTCATGTCCCTGTGATGTAGTTCCTCCAACCAGGCTCATGCTCCTAAGAGCTCATTAGCTAACTAGCTCATCAATGGAGTAATCTATTGATGAGATTAGTGCCCTATGATTCAGTCACCTCCCCAGGCCACACCTCTGAACACTGCTGCGTGGAAAACCCAGCCCTCAATACATGAATCTCTGAGTACATTCCATGTTTAAACTGTAACACTTTGCCTCTCTAAAAGTTTTATTTTTCTTTTGTTCCCTTATTGGTTAATATTTTCCCAAGGAAAACATACAGGTGGGAGTTCATCTGTCAGTACTGTATCATTTGTGTTTATTGTTTTCCTGATCTCTGTCATTTTCCTCAGGAGTTTGGTAGTTTTCTCAGGCTTTTCCTTCATGTCAATCATTTCATTTTCTGAAATGTATTTTCTCCCCTTTCAGTCTCCAACACTAATTTGCCTCTTGTTTTCATCTGGTATTTTCTTGTGTTTTTGTTGCTTCTGGCTTTTTTTTTTCTTCCCTTTTTTTATTATAAAAAGAAAAATCAACAGAATTTCAAAACAAAATAATAGGAGAGTGACAATAATTAATACAGTGCATATTGTTATCTTCAGAGTAGTTACTCAGGGTATAAGATATAAGCATGAGATACTGGCCAAACAATATTAGCACAAACTTTTCTTTTCAATAAACTAAGAGAAACTAGTGGTATACCTATCTTAGGTATTTTGTTTATATATATATATATTTTTTTCCTTTTCCTTTCCTTCCTTTCCCCTCCTCCCACCACAGGTCTGTCTTATTTGTAGCTCTATCTTAACTCATTTTTTTCCTTTCTATTTCCTTCATCAGTTTCATACATTCACCCAGGAAATACCTCCTAGGTATATAAAATACCATTTTCAGTAGAAAGTCATTTCACAGATGTAATCTTTTCTAATTTCTCAGAACAATAGTGTCTCTTTCATCTCAGTACACTTCCAGAGCTCCCATTTTCATGTTTAGAATTGTTTTATGAATTCTCAAATGATCGTAGAGTTACCCAGATTCCAGGGTCAGGTGAGCCGAAGACTTTAGCCTCCTCACTATGGACTTGCGTGGCTTCCCACTCTGAGGTATAGGCCGAAAGCCAGGTGTAGGCACACACTTCATCACTTTCCAGTGCCTTGACATGAGTTTACAGGATGGTGGTTGGATGCATACATCCTTTAACAGTGTGAATTATTTAGCTAAGTCAGAGAGTTAGATTGCAGTTTTTTGAAGTGCATACATCATTTCCATCTGCAATCCTACTCCCTTCTTCACTGCTTATCCTGGGCCCGCTGTAGTTTATAAAGCTTTCAGCATGAATGACTAAGCACTCCAGAGAGCAGTGTGTTGCTGCCTGAAACTTCTGTTCTATGTCATGTCTCTTGTCTGAGATCCAGATCTGAGTGGATGCATGGGAGTCGGGGAAGCAGTTGCAAGATTTTCTTTAGCTAGCTCAGAGGACAGATGTCACATGAGTTAGGGGGCAGCAGATGAGTAGAACACCATAGCCTCATCCAGGGGTAGGAAGGCTAGCCACTGGTGTGTTTAGGTTAATGTCTCACCGAAGATGGGGTAGGTTGAGGACTCTAAGTTTTGTCCTTCCATATTTGAAGTTATATGATCTATGCTAGCTTCCAAAGCTTGAAGCATGTGATATATAGCCCAAAAAATATACTTCTCAGTCCTTCACAACAAACATAAAATTGTAAGAATCCTGCTCAGATTTTGACCAGCATGGTCCTTTTGTCACTTTTTGTTTCTGTTAATGTGATCTCTTTTAGTCCCATTTTTATGTATCCCTATCATTCACATTGTGATCTTGCAGTTCAAGGGATGAGTTTCTTTCTACATCCCTTGAATCTGGACTGGCTCAGAAGGGGCTCTGGTCAATAAAAAAGAAGAGACAATTGTGAGAGCAGACCTCAAAGGCTCATATACTTCTGCCTGCTCTCTCCTGAGCACCAGTCACTGCCATGAAAAAGAGTTTGGACTAGTGTCCTCGAGGATGGATGTGTGGTCACATGGTACAGAGCCAACTTGCACCAAATGTGGTCAACCCAGATCAGCCAGCTCCCAGGAAACCTGCCAACTGCCCTCACAAATAAGCCAGGCTGAAAGGAGCTTAGGCTGGCAAGATCAGCAATGTATGCTTAGTTTATAAGCTCATGAATACACGGCTGTTACTTTAATCAAGTTTTGGGTTGGTTTGTTATGCAGCAATAGCTAACTGCTGCATTACATTTAGGCACAAGAATGTTTAAAATTAATTACTACTTCTAAGATAATAATATGCAATTATTGACTAGTATTGCCTTTTTACTGTTTTTTTTGAAATTCTGTATTAATTCTACCTTTTTTTCTGTTTTGCTTTTTTAAAAAATAAATAAATTATGAATCACTTATCTGTGTTATAGTTTATATCTAAATCCTCCCCCTCCCCAAAAACATCATGATCTCATAGGTGAGGCTTTGGTGAGTGGCTAGATCATGGGTGTGTGATACTGGATCATGGGTGTATGATACTAGATTAGCCAACTGATTGGTTTAGTATATTTTTGGGTGTGGATGATAGAATTGCTACAGAGGGAAGACCCACCCTGGGTGTGGGTAGCACCAAACAATAGGTTTAACTCCTGAATGAACTATAAAGAAAAAGAAGGAAGGTTGATTGCTTCTTGCCTGCCATTGCCTGTTTCTTTATTGCCAAGCCATCCTACCTTGGAGCCAGCTGAGTATGGACTGAAACCTCTACAGACTATGAGCTAAAATAAACCTTTCTTCTGTAAACTTGTAGATGTCAGGTATTTTGTACCAGCAACAAGCAAGTAACTAAAATAATTTGATAAATTGATTTACTTTTTCACTAGCAGGAATTCAAGTTTTAACCTCATGGCACCATGACTAGTATTTTTGAGGATGTATTAGTCCATTTTCTTTTGCTATCACAAAATACCTGAGCCAGGATACTTTGTGAAAAAAAGAGGCTTATTTAGCTCCAGTTTGGGGTACTGAAAATCCAAGATAAGGTGGCACCATTTCCTCAGCCTCTAGTGAGAGCCACTTTGGCTGTATCTTAACATGGCAGATGGTACTACGACAGGAGCACGTGCAGAAGGGAGAGATCTCATGATGAGATAAATCCAGGGGTATTTGACAGGCTCATTCTCGTCACCACAGTCTATTGTCCTAGAAACTAGCCAGAGTCTGAGGAGAATTTGCCAAACTCTTCCAAGCATGATATCCCCAGTATCTACCTTCCACCATGCCCCTCTTTCTTAAAGATTCAGCTATCTCCCAACTCCAAACCACAGCAGAGGGCAAGGAAAATGATGAAAATGCCCTCTTGATTTAGCTTGTATGTATGTGTGCATGTGTGTGTGTGTGTGGTGGGGGGAGATTATTTGTTTGTTTTTGTGTTTTTGTCTCCTAGGGCCATTTTAAGAGTTTTTTGAGCATTTGTCATGAATTTTGAAACCATCAAAGCCTTTGAGTATTCTTTGATCACTTGACTTCTGTGCCAATTGAATTTTTTAAATTTCTTGGTGAAACTCCCTTATCTACTTTCAATGCATATCTAGTTTTTCTCAAAACACTTGTAAACTTTGGATGTGTTTGTCTAAATTAGATTTTGATTAAATTTGCAAAGATTCCTTTTGCTGTGTGAAAAACTGTTGATAAACATTGATCATGCATAACTGTCTGCCACTTTTCTTTGTTCTGTGCTTTTTAATAAGTATGTTGACAGAAAGGTGAGTCTGAAGTGCTAACCTAATCTGACACTTCTGTTATCAATATATCTTAATAATCTGAAAATATTATAAATTTAAAGTTACACTACACATTTTGCTTTCCTGTATATTTAAGTAATAAATCTTGCTGCTTCTCTTGCTAGCTTTAAAAGTCTTCATGACTCTTTATTATTTGAAGAATGAATTCTGAAAGCGGAAGTAGGGTGTGTGTGGTTGGCTACAATATGTTGCAAACCTCTCTCTCCAGTCTTATCACCGACCTCTCTCCTTGCCCCAGTTAAATTGAACTCTTCAACATTACCCCAAAACATTCTGTTCTTTCAGTCATCTCTTTTGTCATGTATGCTATTCTTTTTTATTTGTCTTTTGGCCATGCAACAATGTCTGTTTTCTTTCTAAAGCCTTAACTTCCCGTGTAATAAGGGTGGCTGTTCTGCCACACTGACAGCACACCTCTAGCTCTTAGCACTTCACCCTATTGCACTCACACTGAACTTGACCATAGCTGTATGTGCTGCTTAAGAAGAAATACTGATCAGCCAGAACCAGAGAAACAAGCATCACATATTCTCCTTACTATGTAAAAATCTAAAAAAGATAAGAAAGTAGAAGGGAGACTATTATTAGATTGGAGGATTATAAAGGAGGGTAATAGGTAAATATGACCAAAATGTATTATGCATATTGAAATCTTCCTCCTAAAAAATGTGACAGTGTGGTGAGGATGGGGCAAGGGACATGACAGGAAAATGATTAAAGTATATTATGTTCGTGCACAAATCTACCAAAGTGAAACCTGTTAATCTGCATAACTAATAAAAAAATGAAAAAAGAGTAAGTATTAATCATATTTACACCACCTGTCTTGATTAGAATCTCAATAATGAATTAGTTAACTAATAACTAAAAAGATTTGCAAGAAATAGAAAAGATAGCCATTGAAAAAAGGTGAGATAAAGAAACAAAAGGTATGCTGATTGGAAAGCAAGAAATAAAGGTCTCTCAAGTCATAGACTACACAAGTTCAGTTTTTGGTCTTTTTTGTCACATATGCTATTCTATTGAAAAGTCCAAGAAATCTACACAAAAGCTCCTAGAACTAATAAATGAGTTAATCAAGGTCACAGGATACACAATAAATACACACCTAATCAAGCACAATGGCATACACAGATTATCTCAGGTACTACAGAAGCTGAAGCAGGAGAATGGCAAATTCAAAGCCAGCCTGGGCAAGTTAGTTCCCAGGGCAATCCTGTCTCAAAATAAAAATAAATAAATAAATAAATAAATACATAAATAAATAAATTTTTTGAGACAGTATCTTGCAGTGCAGCGCAGGCTGGCCTTGAACTCACTATGTACCATAGGCTGGCTAAACTCATTGTAATCCTCCTGTCTCAGCTCCCAAGTGCTGGGATTACAGGTATGCACGACCACACCTGGCTGATCAAAATAATTTTTTTAAAGGGCAGATTGGTGACACAGCTCAGTGGTAGAGCACTTTCTTAGAATGTAGGAGGTGCTGGGTTACAACCCCAGTACTGCAACTCATCAATTGATCAATCTATCAATCAATACACAAATCAATTTTTTTCCAGTTTGTTAATACATATATTAACCCTATTTCTTATTTCTTGTATTTTGTGATGTTTTGACATGCTGGAGCCTCGCTGACTGGGAAGACACTGCCTCTCCTAGGCTACCTCATTCCTAGAGATAGCAAACAACTGACCTACGGACCTCCTTTCATAAGCAAACCAAGTCATTCCTAGTCTCTACCTCTGTCCTCCTCCTTTGTCTCACTGTCATGAAGCCAAAATTTTGCCCCTTCTAATTCATAGACCAGAGCCAAGGACTGAGCAACTAGAGACCACCCAATGGCTCTGAGCCACTGAAATTATTCATGCTATCTAATCCTAAATCTGCTTACATTTGCCCACTTTGCCTTACCCATTCCTTCCCACAGAGCAATATTTCCTTGCCCTTCTGCAAGCTGACAGAGCAGGCTACTTTCAGAATGTTCTGTGTGGTATGCATGGCTCTTGTCACTAGGGATCTGGGAGTATGACCCTCTTCTTTTATGACAATTACTTCTGGGTCTGTCATGTCATGTGTCCATACCAGATTAAAAGAAATGCTAGGTACATGTAATACAAAATCAAACTCAAAATTAAAATTAATATAGTAGAGGCTGTGGATTTAGCTCAGTGGTACAGTACCTGCTTGGCAAGCCTGAGGTCCTGAGTTTGATTCCTGGTACCCCCCCAAAAAATTAATACAGTTGTGCCTCAGTTCAAAAATTTAATTCTTTCAGTTCTAGTCACAAGCAGAAGTGGTCATGAATTGAGTCAAATTTCCCCATAAGGTCAACACTGAACCTAACCATTGAATTTTTTCAGTTAATTTTTATTAGCAAATTTTTGGCATGCATAATCATCCCAAAGGTCATAGGGAATTTGTACCTGTACGTAATATATCTTAATTCTTTTTCCTCATCCCCCTTGCTTCTCTTCAATGTTTTTTCTCCTCTCCATTAAAAAAAAAACTGTTTCTCTTGTTTTCCTTCTATTCTCTTTTATTTTTTAAGTCCCTTTTCCTTCCTTCCCTTCTTCTTTTCTCCTCCCTTGTTTTCCTTCCCATTTGAATACTTTTTTCCTACTTCCCAATATCTTTGCTCCATTTTGGTTTCTATTTACACTTTGGGTTTCTCACACAAGAAAAATGATGTGATGTTTAGACATGTGTGTTCGATTTATTTTACTTAAAATTATGTTCTCAAAGTCCACTTGTTTGCCTAAAAATGTCTCAAGTTTATCCTTCTTTATGGCAGTGTAAGCACTCCATTGTATATTTTAAAAATTACACCTTCTTTAGCCATTCATTGATTGATGGACTTTTGGACTGTTTCCAAGATTTATCTATTATAAATTGTGCTGCTACAAGCATGACTGGAGATAGATTGCTGTGGCATGATGCTTTTAACTCTTTTGGGAAAATACCTGAAACAGAAATAGTTGGGTCAAATGGAATCTCTAGTTTTAATTTCTTGAGGAATTTCCATACTGACTTTCATAGGGGTTGTACCAATTTACACTCCCACCAATGCAAGTCTGTGGGGAAAGAAGTGATCCTCTTTCCCCACAGACTTGCCAGTATTTGTTATTGGTTCACTTCTTGATGATAGCCACTTTTTCTGAAAGGAGATGGAATGTCAGTTTAACTATTGAATTTGATTTGGTTTACAAACCAATTTGATTTGTGACGAGAATCATGGAAAGAATTGAACTCATGAACTGAGGTAACACTGTACCTTTCACATTAGTACCAAAAAAATGAAATCTGTAGGTCTACATTTAGTGAAATATATGTAGAATCTATATACTGAAAACCTCAACTACTCATAAAATAAAACTTAAATAAGTGCAGAGAAACACTAAGTTTATAGTTTGTAAGGTGTTAAGAAATTGGAAGATTGTGAAAAGATCAGTTCTTCCAAAATCGATCTATAAATTTAACATAATCACAATCAAAATCTTCACAGGAATTTTTTAGTGGATATTGACAAACTGACTCTAAAATTCATATGGAAAAGCAAAGAAATGAAAGTAGCCAAAATAATTCTGAACAATAAGAGAACTGAAGGATTCATGAGCTGACTTCGAGATAGCATGCATTTACATAATATACATATTTATGTAATGTTATGAAATGATGTACTACAAAAAGATAGACACACAGATCAGTGGTACAGAATATAGAATCAAGAAAAAATTCTCATAAATATGGCCAATTGATCTTTAAAAAGTTGCAAAAGCAATTAAATTGATAAAGAATAGTCTTTTAATAAAAGGTGCTAGAATAACTGAACACCAATATGCAGAAACAGATAGGTGAACAAATAAAAAACTGTGGCCCATCTCATAACCAAAACATAATAATTCAAAATGGGTTAAATACTTAACCCTATAAAATATGTAATTCTAAAGCTTGTAAAACAAATCAGAAGTAAAACTCTTTATAACTTTGGTTAGTCCAAAAAGTTCTTAAGTATGATATCAACAGCAAGGTTCATAAAAGAAAACATTGGTAAGTTGAACTCCATCAGTCTTAGAAATGTTCCCTCTGTGAAAGAAACTACTAAGAATAAGAAGACAAGCCATGGACTGGGAGAAAATATTCAGAAATTGCACATCTGACAATGAATTTACATCTAGAGTGTACAAAGAACTCCCCCAAGTGAACAAGACTGAAAGAAAACAATCTATTTTGAAATGGGCAGATCTTTTGAACATTTTACTAAAAATGATACAGGGATGGAGATAAAAGCACAAAATGGGTGCTCACCATAACCGGTCATTGGGAAGTACAAATTACTACACTTTAAGGTACCACTGCACTCTTAACGCAGCTGTCTACATTTCAATCAGCCTGAAATCTTGACTGGCATACAGACCTCACTGCCTGTTTTCTGACCTTGCCACATTAATCCAGATACTCCTCCTCCACTCCCATTGCCTGCCAGCTCCTTCTGGTCCTTCAAGTCTGAACTCTGGCATTAAAAAGACTGCCCTTGAGTTCCACCCTACCTCCACCACCAGCGTCTTACCTGGGACCTGTGCACTGTGTGGTAGATGTCAGGCTCACCATTGTACGTATGCTTCGTCCATCAAATGTCTAGTGTTTCTTTATTTAATTAAAGGTTTTAATGCCCTCAACTCTAACTTCTAGGGAATCAGACATTTTCTTCAAGGTTATATCCCCAGGATTTAGCACAGTCCCCAAAATGTTGAATGAATGAATAAATACTATAAATCCTATTATCCCTCATCTAACTTCATTCTGTACTTCACACACACACACACACACACACACACACACACACACAGCCCAAAGCCACCTAGAGGCTTTCATTACTGTTAAGAAAGCCACTGCTACTCTGTATTGATGTGCAGGCTTACTCACTCTTTAAAATTAAAAATCCTAAGCCAGGTGTGGTAGTGCATACCTGTGACACCAACACAGTGGAAGGCTGAGGCAGGAGGATCATATGTTTGAGCTCAGTCTGGACAACTTAGCAACTTGATGAGACCCTGTCTCAAGACAAAAAAAAAAAAAAAAGATGGTTACAAAAAACAAACAAATGAACAAAACTGCCAGGGATGTAGCTCAGTGCAAAGGCCTGGGGTTCAGTTCCAGTACTACAAAACAAGAACAGCAACAAATTGAAACTCTTCCTTCTGTCATTATAGAAAAGACTTGTTTCTCAAGGTAACTTGCTCAACTGACCAACTTGGATAGCCTGGACTCCGTGTTTTTATCCCACACCTTACTACTTGCAGCATCTAAATGATGATCATATATTACCCACTGCAGTCTGGTTCTGTGGAGAGAGACTGTGTCAGATGTGCCACGGTAAATGCAGCTTCACAGGTTCCATCCACTGTAAGGCACTCACTTCTAACAGTATAGCGAAGGTCTGCTTCCAAATAAGCCCGTGATCAGTTTGAGCCACAGTTTTCTCAGCACAGGGGTCCATTTGTGGGATGGTGGGGCTGTATTTCCTCCATGTTATGGTGTGTGTCTGGATATCTCCCAAAGCCTCATACAGTCATGGGAGCACGCTTCTTGAATTTGTGATTGATTCATGGTCCAACACTGGGATTATGGGTGTGAGTGTTACACTCGCCCCAGGGTGGGCAGTCTAATGCAACATAAGGGAGGGAAAGAATCTTCTCTTGCACTCCCCTTTTTTGATCTTTCTGCTTTTGCTGTCTTCTACCTCCATGAACTGTTGCCTTCTGCCGTGAGCGACTCTGCCTTGGACCCAGCAGCTTATGGACTGAAACCTCCACAAACTGTGAGCTAAATACACCTTACCTTGTTTCACTTTTGAAGTCAAGTGTTTTGTCTCAGCAATGATAGAAAAGTAACCAATACACTCCTCTTTATCTGCCCCTCTCCCGTCCTGTGGGACCCAGTTACAAAAAATGAAGACACCATGTGGCATCAGCCTCCAGGTCACACAGGTGTCTGCCTAGGATTCATTGCTTTATGGCATAATTGAAGATTAGTATTGGGCTGAAGGTATAGCTCAGCAGTGGGGCATTTGCCTAATATTCCTGAAACCCTGGGTTTGATCCCCAACTCTGCAAAAAAAAAAGTATTTTGGGGAGTATCAGCACCATGACTTATTATCACTAAATTTATAACAGTGTTCTGAGTATTGTGAAAATATCAGAAGCTTTACACATATGAAAACTACATGGATGGCTCTAAAATCCATGCCAAGTCTCTCCCTTTGTCCACCCAATACTTGTCTTTTTAAAGTGAAAGCAGCTGACACCAGTTACCTTTAGATTGGAGGTTTTCTCACAAATCCTTAAGGAAATTACAGAACCCATGTAGTTTAGTTATTTTTCTCTGTAAAATAGGACAATGCTACCCAAACTATGCTGCAACAATTAGGGATTAAAATACAATGCACAGGAATCTATTTGGTGTCAATGCATCGGGAAGGTAGAAGGTGCTTTACAAATTTATTTATTGAAGGCATTGAGACATGAAACTGTATTTCTACTTTAATATCTTTTTTGCCTTCAGTAGGGAGGAGGGGGGAAGAGGGGAGAGAAAGACCTCCCCAAGGAAAAATGAAGCACATATCAAGACTGTTACATCAATAACCCTTAAGAGAGATGTTAACCTGTCATGTCATCTCTATGATAGATGGAACAGGGAGAAACTGTCCGAACCAGGCTCAAGCCACATCCCTGGAAATAATACAAGGAACATTCTGCAATTAATTGAGGTAAAGAATTATCCTTTGTTGTGGTTTGGTGGTGGTGTGCTAATTTAAAAACCAGGCACAATGGTTTATGCAAGAGGGCTTTCTTCCTTTTTTTTCTTCCCTTTTTTCTTTCTTGTAGGAAACATCACACTGTTGGTTGATACTGGTGTTTACAGCAGTCTGGCCAAGTCTATTCTCGGAGGCTTTTCTTCATAATAGTAGTTAATAGTAATTCAAGTATATAATCTGGAAAAATGTGTGTCCAGCATTCTATGTGGTTCATTAGCTGAGGTTTGAAAAGTGGTCAGCTTTGAGCTCATCTGATGGGAAGATCTCACTGCTGCCAGACACAGACTAGGGTCCCTTAGGAAAGGACTCAGCACCCAGGGTAGACTAAGGCAAGGGAGAAGATTGCTCCCTGCAGAAAGGGGACACAGCTAGAGAGGCTGCCTTTGTGGGGTGCAAGGTTTGCACTCCTGGAACGCTCCCATTGTGAGTCAAATCAATGCCCACAGATGGGTCAGTGAAAGAGGGGCCACCAAGAAGCCACTCCTGATCTTAAGGTAGAGGACTTGGTTGGTGAAAGTCTGTGTTCAGGTGTTCAATAAGCAGTTCTGGAGTCAGGGTCGACCTTTTGTTTATCCTAGAACAGTTATGGGTTCAAGATATGGGGACGAAGATAACTTCTCAGGATGTGAAAAATGGTTTATTGCAGGGAGTGTCGGGCAGGAGAATGGGAAGAAATAAATAAGCATTGTGAAAAATGCAGTTAGAATCAGAGACAATGGAGATTATGTGCTCAAAACCTCAGCATCTTAAGTGAACACAAGGAAGCCAAATGTGAACCAAATGCACATAAATTTACGTATGTGGAGCAGCCAACACACACAGGGGCCAGCAGGTCATCTTTCTTTGCATCTTGGATGACTGGACAAGGACAGTGTTAGCCTGTTTCCCTCCTGTTTTAGCATTCTGACACTGTGCAGCTTAATTCCAAATCTGCCTTGAAGCCAGATTTGGCTAAGTTTGCTAGCTTTGCATTTGAATTTGTCATAAGTGTTTGGTTGACGTGTTCATTGGGCAGACACAGGCCAGTGTCCCAAAATGTGTCCCCGAGTGCTCCTAACTGTGCACGAGATGGGTGGGGAAAATCCGTGAAGCAGAGGCCAAGCACACCTGTCACGGGGCACTTTGCTTAGAGTGTCTGTGCCGCATCCTTTTCGCAACACGCCCTTTGCACATACACAAAAGACTGATGAGCTGAGGTTGATGTTGGATGGGCCCGGTACGCGCGCTGGAGTTGGAAGGACGGAGCCGGCGGGAACAAGAATCAATATATATTTACGGTTGGGCGGGGGCGGGAGGGGGCGCGCGGGGGCTGCGGGGTTGGGCGGCGCCAAGCGGAGCCAGTCCGGCCTGTGGTTGGCTCCGGAGTCTGGTACCCACCTCGGAGCAGCGGAGAGGGAGGAGATGCGGGCGCGAGGATAAAGCAAGGAAGTGCGCCGCGTTGCCGCGCGTCAGGCGCTGCTGTGGGAGCTGCAGCCCTGCGCGCCTCGGTGCGCCCGGCCCCTCCTCGCTCACACACATCAGGCACCAGGTGGCCGGCGTCCCCCGGGTCCCCGAGGCAGGTCCCCGGCGCCTGTGCAGGGCACGTGCGCGCCCCGGCTGTGACTGCGCGCGGACGGAGATGCTCTGCGCAGGGCCCGGAGCTGCCGAGGTGAGCGCGCCGCGGGGACCCTGCCCGCCGCCCCTGTCCGAACCCAGTCCCGGCGCGGCTCCGGCGATCCCGAAGCCTTAGCGACGCCCTCCCTCCTCGGGCCGGGATCCACCCTCCTCTCCACCCTCTCGTTCTCCCGCGAGGTTCAATTGTCAGCCTGGGGCGCGCCACCGCCCGCCGGGCTGGGTGCGCGGGTGGGGACCCGGGCTGGGGTGAAGCGGGCGCGCCCGGCCCTCCCGAGGGGCGCAGAGGGAAACAAAGAAGCCCCCCAGCGGGCTTGCGGCGAGGAGGTGCCCGGGGAGGGGGCGGAGAGACCTACGTAATCCTCCTGCCCAGCCCACACCCACCCTGGGGACCCAAGCTGGTATCGGCGCGCAGCCTCTGGCTCTCCGTGAACGACTGTGTCCCAGGAGACGCCTGCTGGGGTCCCCCTGCCAGCCTCCACGGTCCCCTCACGAGCTCGCCGACGCTCCCTCGGGTGCGCGGCCAGGTCCGGCCCCGGCTCCCCTGGTTGGTGTCAGCAGCGAAAATGTGCCGGTCCCAGCCGCCTGTGCCCTCCGCTGGGCCTGGCACCTGAGTTGGAGAGGAAGCAGCCGTCATGTCGCCTACCGTATTGCGACCTGCACCCCGGCGGGTGGGAGGGAGGAGGGAGGAGCTGGGACTTGCGCGTTCGGTCCATTTTTGGCTGGAGGTGCGCTTCCTCCTACCCAAGCAATCGCGGACCGTCACAATGCAGCAAAATCCAAGCGCTCCAACAAAGTGGCCCCTCCATACCCCGCATCCCCCAGGGCTCTCTGATTGCTCCGCTGCTTTGACGTCCCGGCTACTTGGGTGATTCTGGGAGCGCGGATACGTGGTCTGCCTTGCACACAGGCTGGGCACCGTAACTTCTTCCGTGCCGAATTTCAGCTCGTGGGGGTGGGGAGGGGCAGCTGGCAGGGACACAGGCTGCAGAGACGCCCGTGGCTCTGGGCACCGCGCGCCTCCGTCTGCATTCGGTTGACACCCATACAGCGTGGGGTTTTTCCTAGTTGCCCGAGATACGATTTGATGTTGCTGTAGTTTTGTTGCTTACTCCTCTTGGGATCTGCAGTGGTGCGATTCCCCCTTGTGGGCTTTTTTTGGGTTTTGTTTTGTTTTGTTTTTGTTCCTGTTTCCGTTTTCTTCTCTTTGAAAAGATAACAATGCTGTGCTCGGCAGAAATGAATACAGGAAGAGCAGCCTAGTTCAAGGGTTAAGGGAGGAGGCATCTTCTCTTTTCCTGGGATTTAAAGGCGGTTTTAGAAGGGTAGATGCCCTACCCGAAAAGGCCAGCCTGCAAACACCCCAGCGGTGTTGTGGTCCAAGGCGTCTCAAAGCAGGTGGCCCGATCTGCGTCCCTCGTCGGCGGACTCGCTCCGGCTGTGGCTATTACGGTAATTCATTCTAGATTGGGGATTCATTTTGAAAATGTGTGTTTTCCACTAAGAAGGGATTAGCGTCTACATGTCTATCCTAGCATGAACGTTTGTGCCTGTTTGGTAGAGAAATAGATTGTAGCAGAATTCCCTGTTGATTCCCCCCCGCCCCCACCGCCCCGCACCTTTGCTACCTCCGCTGGAATGTAGCATTGGAAAACCAAAACACTATTTTAAATCCTAGACCTAGAGGTAAATCGGACTGTAGAGTATTTCATTCGATAAACTTATGTTCTGACTGATTCTGCACTAGGATCCCAAGTCTACTGCAGTTGGCTGTTTTGTGGAATGACAGTCCTCTTTTTTGTCAGGGGTGGTATTTCTTCAAAGCCAGTTGCCTAAATTTGTTGGGATAATGACATTATTAACTTGTAGGGAAGCCACGTCCTGAGCTGGACCGGCCTATCAGTGCATTAGCGTGGAGGAATGGTTAGGTTAGAGTATCATTTGACTCGACTCTGTTTACACTTCTGAAGATGGACATATGAAACGATCACTTTAAGCTTTATCTTCTGTGGATCAAAGCATGCGTATAATCAAGTAAATATGGTTATGAACAGACCACCTCTGTTTCATTCCTTCTCTGTAAAGTAAGTTGGGCCGGCTGATCCTGTACACACTTCTGGCTTTGGCATTCGGGGATAACTGATAGAGGGGTAAGAAAAGTTACGCAGTTTAGGCAAAGTAAATAATCATAGCCCAAACCATATAAGCAAAGGGTTTACTATAAATTAATGGTTTATTTTTAAATCTCAAAATTTTTTAAACTTCATTATTTGCATTTTTTCCCTATAAGTGAAAGTAAGCAATAACTCAAACAGGTCATTTTTTGTCTACTGTAGAAAAATACTGTGGGGGTTGGGGGGAAATTTTGAATTAATCAGGTTGCAGGTTTTCTCATTTGTGGAATTAGTTATTCATTGCAATCTTGTCTTGGATAATTAAGAATTTCCTTATTTCCAATGATTAATTTTTGTTTATTCGTTTGTTTGTAATGAAAGACTCTAGATAGCTGCTTCATCCTATGCAGTAATTAGCAATAGTATCAGACTTCTCCTGAAATAATTTGATATTGCTCATAAAACTTGTTACTGCTGTTGTGTGTTATAGAAATGAGCCAGGCAATGCTGGTTTAAACAGACAAAATGTTTTCATGTGCTTTCAGTAATTATTACAATTTAGGGATGCTTGAGATATTTAGTCATTGATTCATGCATAGCCACACCAGTTTTCATAGTTATGCACTCATTTGTTTTTTAAAGTTACAATCCACATCACAGCTCAGAATAACAGTCCCTCCAGGCAAAACTTACCATTTCCTTGCCTGTTTTCCCATAGTCTTTCATTCATACGGCTAAGGTAGCCCTGATCACACTGCAGTTCCCTGAGTTGTAAATGTGCCAGAGCCTCCTTGTATAAACATCAGAGCTTCTCCAGGACAAGGACTTTGTTAGAGCCATTGCTTTTCTCTCCGGCACCTAACACTTTGCCTGGTATGTGGTAGGTTCTCAGGAATGTGTAGCGAGTGGATTTCAGGTCATAAAGATGCCCTGTGATTGTATAGGCAGGAGTTAGGTGGGAACCTCAGCTTCAGGAGTCTGCTGTGGGAATCAGAGGGGTTACATAAGATGCTGAAGGGAAATAGTGAGCCTGGACTCAAATCCAGGCCTTCCTGACTGTCACAGAGAGAGGCTCCACCCCCTCAGAAAACAAACAAACATGGAGAGCGTCCATACAAATGTTTGTAGGTTTGGGTTATTTATCTTCAGTTGAATGACCTGGGTGATCCATTTGGACAAAATTCACCTGATCACAGCTCTGTCCTGTCTTGTCTTGAATGGAACCATGTCTGGCTCAAGCATTCTGTCCTCAGACTAAAGCGGGGTGGTGTACACTCTTCGGCCCACCTTCTCCCCAAGTCTTGATTCCACCACACAGAGCTCGCTAGGAAATTAGCCATGTCTAGGGAAGGCCACTCACTGACTGGCACATCTGGCCACCCTTCATTGTGCTTCTGAAATGACCCAGCAGTCAGACCAGACACCTGTCACTCCCGGGCCAGCCTGGTGTGACTTTTTTCCCAGACAGGAGATTTCTATGCTCACAAACGTGTGATTTATGGACCTTGAAACCCGCACTTCTCTCTCGTTTGCCTGCTTCCTCTGTCACTAAAAACAGGAGTGCTTACCATTAGGAAACCGGGAAGTTCAGTATTCCTGGGTCCTTCCAGTACTGCAGCCCTGGGCACATTTACTGTTCATGGACTCTCAGAGACTACAGCGTGAACTAGTCTGTGTGATTTTCTTCCAGTTCCTTATCCTCTCTGATATTTCATTTCCTTTTCTTTAAAAGTAGGAATGGAAGCCGATCATTCTCACTTCATGACTTCGTGGTTGTTTTGTTCCTTTATTTCAGTGATTCAATTGGATAGTTAAAAAATACAAATGATAATTTTTTTTTGCAATATATGGACTGTGTAATATATGTACAAATACTTAAGTGTCCATCTGTGGGCTATCTAGTAACCACTTTAAGCCTTTGTTAATGCTATTTCCTGTAGATATCTTACGACAACTCTTTTGTATTTTAAACTTGAGTTTGCTATATCGAAGGGAAGAGGAGCTATGTGTGGCATGACACCTATAGTCCCAGCAACTTGGGAGGATGCAGTGAAAGGATCACAAATTTGAAGCCAGCCTGGGGCAACTTAGTGAGACTTTGTCTCAAAATAAAAATGGTGAGGCTGTAGCTCAGTAGGAGAGTCCTTGAACACCATGCATGGGGCCTGGGTTTAATCCCCAGGGCTAAGGAAAAAAAAAAAAAGATGAAAGGAAGAAAGGAAGAGGGGGCCAGAGGAAGGGAGGAAAAGAAAAGCAAAGAAGACCATGACTTTTCAATGGTGAAAAGTTTACAGTTTAGGATTCAGGAGTAAAGGACCTAAGAACTACAGTAAAGCACTTTGCTTCTCCCCCTGGAGTGTGTTTCCCAGCTGAATAGTGTAACGCTCATAGTCAAATGTGTTTCTGAGATTTAGCCAACCAACGAACTTTTCAATTCCTCTTTGGTGTCTTATTTTGATCTTCTCTGCACCCACCCCGCGAGTTCTGTATCTCCACACAACCTCCTGTAGCATCCCCCACATTCCTAAGATACACCCTAGGATTACACTATCATGAACCCTCACCCTGCCCTACCCAGGGCAGGAGCCATAGTCTTACAAACTTCTTGTCTCAACCATTGCTGTTTGCTAAGGCCTATTTGTTAGTATGTGTATTCCAGGTTAAGATATCATGAGGTCGATGGAGCCAGTCTTCTTCTTCTTTTTTTTTTTTTTTTTTTTTTTTGCGGCACCAGGGATCGAACTCACAACCTCGCACCTGCCAGGGCAGGCGCTTAAGCCACTGAGCCAAACTCCCGGCCCTGGTTTTTTGAGGCAGGGTCGCACTATGTAGCTCAGGCCGGTCTTACTCTCGCGTTGTAGCCCAAGCTGGCCTCGAATTCACAATGCTCTGCCTACCTCAGCCTCCTGAGTGCTGGGATTAAAGGCGTGCGCCACCACACCCGGCTTGGAGCCAGTCTTCTGATGACTTTGTAGTATGTGTCATTTCTCCTAGACTTTCTGGCCACCGTTTGAAACCTAAATACCTATTTCCTATAGATATCTTACCGCAACTCTTTTGTATTTTAAACTTGAGTTTGCTATATCAAAGGGAAGAGGAGCTATGTGTGGCATTGCACCTATAGTCCCAGCAACGTGGGAGGCTGCACTGTGTCTTAAGACTTCTTTAAATACGTTAGGAAGCAAAATAGCATGTTGATGATTGTGCGTAACCCATGCCTTAATGTGTGGATGCAGGAGCATGGTAAGAGGCGGATGTGTTCTGTAACACGAGCACTGTAAGAAAAATGGTAAGTTCAGTACAGTAACGCCACTACTTACTGGTGAAATAGCATAAAGACCACTGGATTGTTAATGTCATCTGGATTTCCATAGCAACGGGTGCTGTGCACAGTCCACATTATTTGTCTAGAAACCATACTTTCCCTGATTTATTGGCCCCTAGCTTGATGTACTGAGGGGACTAAAAGGTAAGAATGTAGCATGTGAAGGGGTTCTTCTGCTTCTCTTGCATGTGATATTTTTGAGAGAATTCAGTGGCTGAAATTTAAGCTGGTATTGGGGGAGCTGGAGTGGGAGCTGGGAAAGGATGCCATCTGTGCCCATGATGACGAATGCTATCATGAAGACTTCACTCGGGGTCCCTTTTATATATTTAGTGGAGCAGATTTTTCATTTCACACTTTCTAGATATATTTGTATTGCACAGATGTCAGGGAAATATCATGTGTGTAAAAGAAAAAAAATAAAAAGACCAGAATTCACATCCATGGCCAGGAATTGTAATTTAATCACTTTGTCCTTAAATTGACACCTATTTAACTTGCATGAATGTTCCCTATTTTGCTTTGGGAGTTTAAGCAGAGCACTTTGAGAAATAAAAAATTTTGGATCTTGCTTAATAGCCAAATTGTCCAGACTGGGCTCAAACTTACAATCCCCTTGCCTCAGCCTCCTAGAGTGCTGTAGTTATAGGCACGCACCACCATACCTGGCAAAAATCTCAGTCTTATTCATTATTAAAATTCAAAGATTTAGTCTGAGACGGTAAAAAGATGGAGAGACTAGAATTAAACACATAAGACCTTGCTTTAGTGCTACTAGTTCGGGGCTGATGGAATCCATTAGCATCATCTCCCTTGCTGTATCACACACATAGGGACACACATAGATTTTTATCCTCCAAAGGACTTCTTTGTTTCCTTACCATTAGTCATAATTCCTTTTACCATCAGAATTTAAAACCACTTGCATTTTTTTTCTCTGTTTTGATCATGAGTTACTTTCATAGGAATGTACTTCTGGAAATTGAGAAAAAAATAATTTTGAGGGTTTGTAGGTGTTATCTCTCCCTCTACTTCCTCAGTAGTGTGTTTCAGGTCCACTTTGTCTCCTGCAGACCCTGCCTGTAGAGGGGATGAGGAGGAGGAAACGCTTAGCTTTCGAATGGACATCGAGTCTCTCCTCTGGTTTCTCTTCCCCCCACGATCAATTTTTTCCTCTCGTTTATAGAATATGCTTTCAAAAAGTTATCTCATTGGCTTTCTTCATTCTCCCTAGCTCAGCTTCCAAAGACGCTTTTGTTGTGTAAGGCTTGGTTTACACAAACCACGCATTTCTCATTTGTGTAAATTATGAAACAAAATAAAATACCCTCTCGCCAGTTCATCTGAAGCTACCTCTGTTCTTCTACCTCTTCGCTGCTTTGCTTTTCTTGAGAGCCACCTATGGGACTCTTGTCCTTGTCACTCCTCTTTCACTATTTTTATGGTGGTCACCAGTAACCTCTGCCCTTTGATGGACAAAAGTCAAAGCTCCTGGCTTCCTCCAGGACACAGATTTCCCATCTTCCTGCTGCCTCTCCGGATGGCTCCTGAATATGCTGACCTCCTCTGAACTTTGACCTCTAGCTGATGGGATTTCCCAGGGCTTGGCTCTAAGACCTCTTCTTTTCTTACCTGTGTTCCTTCTCTTGGTTTCAACATGGTCTTCCTGCTCAATTTTCCCCCATTCCTGACTCATTCCCAGAGCTCCAAACTTTAATAGGCATCCACCCAGTGCCTTCCTGTGAATGCCACATAATCTTAAAATGAACATGTGCAAAAATATTTCCACGTATTGTCACACGCTCATCTCCTCCAATGTTCTCTGTCTTTCTCTCTATCTCTGTCTCTCTGTCTCTCTCTCTCTCTGGAAGAGCAACTGTGTCCTTCCAGTGGCTCAGTCCAAAATCCTGCAGGTCCTCCTGATTTCCTTCTCTCATCTGTATCTAATCTTCAGCAAATCTCTCTCTCTCCCTTCCAGCTGTTTCATCCAGCATGACTACGCCTGTCTGCACCACCAGGAGCTCCACTCCCTGCCTCCCTGCATTCCCTGCCCATCTGCATTCTGCTCCCTATACAGCAGCCCAAATGTGCTCTTAAATATGTAAGTCGCATCATATCATTCATTCACTCGTTCAATACTGACTAAACATCTGCTGGGTGCCAGTCACGGGTTTAACTGCAGTGATGTGGCAGGAACACAACACAAAACAGTCACAAACCCCCATCCTCCTGGAGAGTAGATTGTGTTACTTCTTATCCCTGATAATTTCTCCCTCTTTGGAATGAAACCCAGGCTCCTTATTTGGCCTACCTGGCTCTGCGTCTGCCCTCCCCTGCCTCACCGGACCCCAGTGTCCTGGCTTTTCCTAGAATGTGTCACGTGTGCTGTCACCTGGGTTCTTCCCTTGACCTGGAATAATTGTCTGCCACCTTCCAATCAGGTACCTTCAGAAAGGTTTTCCCTGACCACCCATTTACAATATGCTGTCTGCTGCCTCCCTTTTTTATTTCTCATCACATCACTTAGCACCGCATGATTTGTTAAATATTTTATTGCTTATGTGTTTGCTGCTTGTCTCCCCTTCTGCTACGGTTTACCTGTAGAATGCCCCCAGAAGTCTCATGTGTTCACAGGTGGGGCTTTTAGAAGGTACTTGGATCCTGGGGCACTGTTCTCCTCAGTTGGTTGCTCCATTGAGGGATTCTAGCTAAGGAGGTGGGACCTAGTTGGAGGTGTATACTAGCCCAGAAAGGTGTATCTCCTCTCTGGCTCCTCCCTTCTTGCTATGCCTCCTGGATGCCATGGTAAGAGCTTCTGCCAAAATGTTTCTACCATAGAGCAAGCTGACTTTAATCCCCTTCAAATTAAACCTCTCCTCTCCTCTCCTCTCCTCTCCTCTCCTCTCCTTGGGAGTGTCTCAGCAATGGGAAAGCTGATGGAGATACCTGCTAACTTACAGACTCCACTAGGAACTTATTTACCCCATGCCTGGAACAGTGCCTGAAACACAGCAGATACTGTACTATTTGCTAACTGACTGACTGATTTAACAGGGTACTCCTTAACTGACATTCAACCTCAAAATGTTCTCTGATTCCATTTTATGACAGATTAAATCCCATTAAAACTTCTGGATTCTAGTCTGATGATATTTTCAGGTCTCTGAATCCTCTGAGAAAATGCTTTTCCTTTCCAACAAACTATTTTCCCCTATCTTACCGGGTGGTGGTTCAGGCCTCATCTTCATTACCTAGACGTTTTGTAAGTACTGAACCTCCGCATTTTTCTCCTGCTTGGTGTTCTCTAACTGTCAAAGAGAGGATCTAGCTTGAGCTTGTCTTTACTTCCTCGTCAGCAGCTAGCATAGTAGTCAGTCACTCAATTATTGTCGAATTGTGTCACTTATTGGCTGTTATTCGTGTTGCTAGGACTTGATAAAAACTGCTCTTTGCCCTCCGGTTTCTGCTTTCTCTGGGCCATGCTGACTTTGTCATCTTGAATGAGAGCGTGTCATTGCCATGCTCAGAATTCGCTGGAGTGGCTATTTTGTGCAATAAAGAGTTAGCCCCCTGAGCTGGCACCAAAGCCTGCTTGCCATGGCCAGCCCATGTCCCCATTTTCCCCTTCTGTCCCCTGTGATGGCCACCTGGAACTTTTTTTTTTCCTTTCCAGTTTTTCCAAACCTGCTCTGTTCTATAATATATATTTTTCCTTATGCTGTTTTCTACTCTTAGTAGTCTCCTCACTCCTCTAAATGTACTCATTTTTAAGATCTCTATTAAATCTCATCTAGAGAAACCATCACTCAGTTTCCCTATGGAATATGTTTTCTGTCTCTTCCCCCAGAGTATCATTATGTGCTTACTATCAGTACTCCTGTTTTTTGGAGTCTCTACTGAATGACGAGCACCCGAAGATTAAGGACTGTGTTGCATTTATCTCAGGGTTCCCAGCATCTGCAACTGAGTGTTAAATGAATAACTCTCAACCCAAGAGTTGAGAAGGTCTGCAGTTTTTTGAATGTTATGCATGTGTAGGCATTCGCAAAGTGCATGCTATCATGTCAGCTAATATGGGAAATAAAGGTCAAGTCTGCACACCATTCGAAGGCCAGATACATATCAGATGAGAGTTGGTACAAACGGATCAGGGTCATTCAAAGGCTTGTGATCTTAAGAAGATAGAGGGACTACTCCTCAAAGCTCTGTCTCAGGGGTTCAGGAGTGCAAAGGAAGTGTATAGGGAGGGAAAGGAACAGCAGGCGGGAAGGCTACAGGCTGAGCAAGGTCTTCATCATCCAGGGCACGTTTCTCCTTTTTTCTTCTTTTCCAGAAAGTTACAATGGCCCTTGACCTCCTGGGACTACCATGTTTCCTCAAAGAACAAGACCTGGCTAGAAAATAATCAATCTTGGGAACTAGAGATCAAAAATGCCAACTCCAATCAGCCTCCAGTTGCCTTGCTGGCCTTGCGGTATAGTGATGGCAGGTGAGACAAGGATGAACTGACTGTTACTAGCATTTTTGACCTCCAGTTTCCAAGGCTGATTATTTTCCAGCTGGGTCCTTCTTTCAGGAAAAGAGAGTAGCTCTTTTTAGACCCAACTAAAGACTAAGGAGAGATATTACAATGGTTCTATGTTCTGTAAAAGTAAAACAAAATTTAGCAGTCAACATCTTGACCATCTAGGTGGGATTTCTCTTCTACACAAGGGCTGAGACAGAGTGGAAACGCAAAGGGAGAGGGGAGTGAAGGGTAACTCTGGAGGAGCAGCCCTGCTCTACCAGGAAACTAGTAGAGATGAGTTCCATAAGACAGGGATTTTTCTTATCAGTCCATCATCCTAAGTGTCAAAAACCGTACTCTGTGCCCAGTAACTGTTTAAAGTCTGGATGAAGTATATAGGTGACATCTTAAATGTCTGTTACCTTGGTTACATACCTGACCAAACTTGAGAGCTGGGAAGGCTTTCCCAAGCTAGCATAATTAAGAGGTGAGACCTAGTTTTTTTCTGTAGAGCATGTCCTGTGTTTTCCCAGTTCTGAACAACTTCAGGTCTGAATTGGGATTGCTCGATAACCCCATGCTTTCCAATGTTGTGATCTTTGAGGAACTCCTTTCTTTGAATGTGGCCTGACTTTTAGATCTTCTGAAAGGAAGCAATGGAGTAGAAAATTTTGGGGTGTCCAAGGATTCAGACACCTAGAAGAAGATACAGCTTCTCAGTTCTCCCTAAGACTCACCACGTCTGGGCCCCTTGGCTTTGGAAGGATGACACTCAGAGATTTTGCTTAAATTTGTGTCAGTATGGAAAGGGGAGCTGGTGGTCAGTTCCTCCTGGAGCAGCTCTGAGGGCAGAGTCAATTGGTGGCATTCAAGTTATCTGGTTGTGATATCAGGAGGAGCTTTTATCGGTGGTGTTGCCTCCCTCCTTTATAACAATGTTAAATAGCAAGCTGGCACAGTTTTAGATAAGCTGTCTCTCGTAAACACTTTGCAAGCATTTTCCATCATTTTGTTGCGATGAATTAAATTTATCCTTCTTAACCATACATTCCGATTATGGTATGACATCTTTGGGAAAATTAATGAAATTGTTAACTCATCTTTCTCCCTAGAGAAAGGAAAAAATATCACTAAATACACACACACACACACAGAGTTGGGGAGGCTTCCAGCTAATAAAGAGAAAATTGATCAAGGAACCCCCCCAATCACAAACCAAAATAAGAATGCATTATATGTATACATATGTGCATATCTATACTCAAATATTATACAGAAATATATGTATGTACAATATATGAGCACATGTATTTTTAGGTGCTGGAGTTTGAACCCAGGACCTTCACACTGAGCTACCTCCCCAGCCCTTTTTATTTTTTATTTTGAAACGAGATCATACTAAGTTACCAGGTTGCCCAGACTGGGCTTGAAGGTATGCATTCTGCCTCAGCCTGTCAGATGCACAGCCTTGTCTATTTTAAATATTTCTGGGTTAATTATTTTCAAGGAAATTTCCCATTATTTATTCATTCAGAAAACATTTCCTGAGCATCTGTTATATGAGCAGCATTTATACTTTTTATGTGTGGGATTTTTTCCCCCACTTAGGCAAAAATCCACTTATAGTTTAGGGTGAAAATGTCTGAAAATGAAACAGATGAAAATCCCTACAGCGAAGAAGTATCTAATTTAAGAAGCAAATTTGAAGTAATTTTGGCCTTTAAGGCTGATTATTTTATTTCCCACACAATTTATGGTGCATCCATCATGGGCTGGGAACTGTTTCCACTATGAATGGATCTGCAGCCGAATTTCTTGTCTTCTAGAGCTCAGACTGAGATCCTGAATTTTGCAATATTGCTTCCCAAAGAAGTGCTCCCAGTTCTACATTAAACAGAATATTGCCCTTGTCAGTGGCTTAGAAATCCTTGGGATAGTCTTTAATTCAATTAATTTTACCAAGACTAAATGCTTTTGATCTTGACCTTTGACACCTTAGTGCCAAGACACAGGGTCCACTAACTGAGTTCCCCATACTGTAGAAACTTGCCGCCTCAGAACTTGAAGCTGTGGAACAAATGTCCCTTTTCCCAAGGATTGAGAATCTTTGAACTATCCCTTGGGGACTCAAATAGCTGTGTCAAAGGACATTGTGTCATTCTGCCTTGCCTGAAATCCACATTTCTTCAGTTTCTGCCCACTCGGGACCCAGAGGCAAAATGAGGGGCCTGGCAGGGTGCCCGTCACCAGCAGTTGGACCAGGCTGGTGACAGATGTCCCCAGATACTGGCCTGCCTGATGCTGTGGTTTCAGAGTCCTGTAGACCTCAAGTGCACTGTCTTTGGGTTAAGGAAGGAGGCAAGAAGACCAGGTCCTGCTCTCTAGAGCTCCACGTCCTCCACTGAGTTACATGACTTTTATCACTGAATCTGGGATAATTTCAGTTTGTTGGAGAAAGTGTTGTATGAAGTGTGTCAGCTGCATAGAGAAAGTAGAAGGCTTCTGGCAAGAGAAATAAAACAAATTGAAATCTTAATTGTGTCTACAGGTGTGGGGGTAATGGGCATGGGTAGCAATTGGGAAAAAAGCATTAAGGTCTTAGGAAGGCTTTATTCTCTCTTCTGATCCCTCATTCAAATGTTCATTTGCCTCTCCTGAGCATTGTAATCAGTGGAATTTTAAAAATAGAAACATTAAACTTTGTGGTGGGCATTTTCCTTAATGGTTAGCACGCTTGGCTTGGAAATTTCATTGCATAAGCAAGAGAAAGTGAATGACTTTGTTTTTCCCATTGCTCACATCTTGGTATGAATTTGCAAATGGCTTTTGAGGGATCCTGATATTTTATTTTTCAAATCTATTTTGTTGTTTTTTTTTTCCAAAGTGCTATTAGCAGGTGGAACTCATGACTTCAGGCATTTTTCAGGAGATGAGCTCAGTGAGATTTGGAAATTAGTGAAGCCATTTATAGATTCATAGAATGCTGGCTGGGTGAGGAATCTAAGCTGAGTGCCATTTACCCCCTCTTTTTTGAAACGATAGATCTAAAGCACAGCTGGCTCCCTGGGTCACAGAGCTTCATTTGCTGAAGCTCAGACAGGACCCTGTCTCTGGGCTTGCGGCTACATGCATGCAGCCTGCTTTGTGAGCTCAGTGTCAGGTATTGCAGGAAGTTCTGATGTCCCCAGGGCCCAGGCAGGGGCTGCAAGGGGCCCAGGGTTTCAGTGTAGGGTGGAGTGGCCTGTGGCCCAGTCCTGCTACTTATCTTCCAGTCCATTGCTGGTGCATGGTAATGTGACTTGGGTTTCTTAGAGTTTTCTCTAAGAAAACTGAAAGACTAGATTTTTTAGGAGAAATTTTAAGACATTTTTGCCCATTTGATTTCATGATTTCACACTAGGTGAACCCGCAAGGCACAATTGGGATCCTCTCAATCAGAAAAATTGTTCTTACAGGATGTCTTAGTCTGTTCAAGCTGCTGTGGAAGTGTATCATACACTGGGGGGCATATGGACAGCAGTTATTTCTCATGGTTCTGGAGACTGAAAGTTCCAGACCTGGACTGTGAGTGACAGAAAGCAAACTTCACCTTGTATCCTAGCAGGGTAGAAAGAGGGCTGGGGAGCTCTCTGGATGGGTCTCCCCCTCCCTTCCCTCTTCCTCTTTCTCTTCCTTCTCCCCACCCTGCCAATCCACATTGGTTATTGAACCCCGGACCTTCCCACTGAGCTACATCCCTAGCCCTTCTTTTATTTTTTATTTTGAGACAGGGTCTTGCTAGGTCACTGAATTCCCTAGCCTGAACTCAGACCTGCTATTGTTTCTTCCACCTTTCAGAGTGCTGGGATTCCAGGTGTGACCTGCCATGCTCAGCTTCTGGGACTCTTACACAGGCCCTCAGGGCACTCAGGAGGGCTTTACAATCATGACTTAATTACTGCTCGAAGACCCCCCACTCCAAATATTATTACATTGGGAGGTTAGGATTTCAACATTTAAACTTGATGGGGGACATCCAGCACATAACAGGATCTTTATGGAATGGAATGAAGAGCCAAGATTGGGAATTCCAATAACTAAACTCTGGAAAGTGGGAGGAGCTCAGCAGCTCCTACTCTGAGTCAAGAATAAAAACTAGTCGGTAGAAAATTTTGACTCAAGCATATGCAGTATTTTCTAATATTCAGAATTAGTCTGAAGAGATTGGCATCAGCATGCAGGACACTCTGAACAGAGGCCAGAGGTGGGGAGGCTGGACCAGATGGGTCGAGACCTGCATGGAGCGGGAAGCACTGCTCCTCCCCCAGCCTGAGAGGTGAGAAGTGCCACTGCAACTTCCTGAAGGTCCTGCTGTCCGATTGGCTTTGGTCTTGCTTTTGGACATGGTCCTTTTACATCACAGATGCCAATCTATAGTCTGCTCTATTCTTTCTTCTTTTTTCCTTCCTTCCTTCCTTTCCTCCCTCCCTTTTTCTTTCATTCATTCTTTCTTTTTCTTTTTCTTTTTGAGACAGGGTCTCACTAATTTCCAAGTTGCCCATGCTGGGCTAAGACTTAGGATCTTCCTGCCTCAGCCTTCTAGAGAGCTATCAGATGACAAGGGTGTCCCACCACAAGCTTGCTCTCCTACTTACTTATTTGAGGAAAATCTCACCAGCCCAAGTTTCGTTTTTTGTATTTTGAGGGCTTGCACTTTGTCTTCTTTTATAGTTGTTCCATTTTCTTTTGTCAAAAAAGGACTGTTTGTGCTTCCTATATTTCTGTCTCTTCACTAGGGAAATTCTCTTTCCTTAATTTTTCCCATACCTTCTTTACAGTTTTATCTTGAAAATATAACGTGTATGTATCATTAGGTAAAACATGGGTCGGCAAACTAGGGTTGCCTGATCTTTTTTTGTAGATGTGCTTTTTATTAGAACACAATCATAGCGGTTGTTTCCATAGCATCTTTAGCTACTTTTTGCTGCTGTAGCAGAACTGAGTGATAAGGATGGAGATTACAGATGCCAAAACCTGCAATCTTAGCTGGGCTGGGTGTGGTGGTGCACCCCTATAACCCTAGCACTCTGGGAGGCCAAGGCAGGAAGATCACTAGTTTAAGCCCAGCCTGGACAATTTAGTGACTTAGTGAAATCCTATCTCAAACTAAAAAATAAAAAAGGAGAAGGGTTGTAGCTCAGTGTGATAGCCCTGGGTTCAATCCCCAGCATCTCACACACACACACACACACACACACACACACAAACACACACACACACGGAATCTTTATTAGTTGACCCTTTAAAAGAAACCTGATTTATGTAATGATCAAATTAAATTAATCAGATAATTTCTAATTAATTAGATAAACAAAATAATGTACAAAGAATAAAACAACCACCTGCAATACTATGGCAGATGGAAGAACCATTGGTATCTTAATGTATTTCCTCTAAGCATACATATAATACTGACAATCACACCCTAAACACAAATTGCAGTACTTCAGCAATTTGTCAGATGCATTTTCTTCTCACCCTATTTCTGTATTGTGTACATATAATTTTAATTCTCTATTGTACACAACATTCCATGCATCTAAACTGCATTGATTTGTGCATGTGTGTGTGTGTGTGTGTGGGTAGTTGATACTGGGGATTGAATCCAGGGACTTTGCACTGAGCTACATCCCTAGCTCTTTTTTATTTTTTGAGGCGAGGTCCCATAAATTGCCCAGGTGGAACTTCAACTTGAAATCTACTTGCCTCAGTCTCCAAAGTGCTGGAGTTCTAGACATGTGTCACTGCACCCAAGATGCACTGACTCTTTATTGTAGCACGTTGCTGTGTGCTTAATATACATAATTTTAATATTCAAAAGCTCATGCAGCAAGTAGCATTATCTCCATTTTACAGCTGGGAATCTTGAGGCCCTCACAGCTCTGTTCTCCAGCAGATATACATCCCTGCCCCTTCAGCTACTCATCTATTTGTGGACTCTGAAGTAACTTTTACCTTGCGGGGTGGTAGATCTAGAAATATTGAGTTGATGAATACAATACATGAAAATCATTGACTGCATTTTTTGTTATTTCCATAAAAAGCGTTCTCAAAAGCAAAGCAGATGAATCTAAATGTACAAGGAGGTTTCCTCCGATATACACCCAAGAGTGGATTTGCAGGGTAGTCACAGCAGCAAACTTCGGATACTCCTTGGGGAGGGGAGGTGCCCCCATCTGCACCTCGGCCCACGCCCCATTCACCAAGGAGGTGTGGCCCAGGAAGCTGGCCTCTTCCTGCTGAGCTGGGACTGGCTCCCTTGGTAGGAGCCTCTGTCATCTTCCTGCTGCTTCCCGCTGCCTGTGGGCCAGGACAGGAAGCTCCAGGCTCAGGATGGCAAGTGGAGGAAGGTGCCTGTCCTGGAGCCAGGGAGAAGCCTCCGTTTAGGGAAGTCTGTGGTCAGCATGGCCTCTGTGGTCTTTGCCTGCCAGTGAGAGGTCAGGTTTGCATCTGGGTTTCTGCTCCTTCTCTGTCGCGGTGTCCCCTCCCCCAAACCAATCAAGCGAGGGCTTGGTGTTAGTCTTACCAATCTGGATGAAGTCTTTGTGTTGTAAATTTTGGGGGTGGCCTGCCTACAGAGCTACACCCCCAGCCCTTTATGTATGTATGCATTTGTAATTTTTGAGAGTCCCACTAACTGTCTGATTTGCTCAAATTGGGGTCAGATTGCAATCCTCCTGCCTCAGCTTCCAAAAGTGCTGAGATCTAGTGTGTTCCATCATAGATACTCTTTATCATCTTTGAGGTTTAAGGTGTGTCTTTTAGGTTTACATATGGTGCTGGACTGTTAAGAGTGGTGATCATCAGGTGTCTCCGTTAAAAGGCACAAAGCTTCCACACCCTCAGTAATGGGAGCGAATCTCTCTCCTCCAGCAACTTTTCACTAAATAGTTTTATCACACAATAGATCTGTTCCGGAATCTGTAATTGCTTTGTGGATTGCCAAATGGTGACTTTCCAGCTGAATATTTTCCCCTACCTGTATTATCAGTCATTCTTCGGTGAAAGTCTCTCTCTTCTTTTGGGAAAAGGGAATTACTGTGTTCCCGTACATTTTTACTTACTCAGTATAATATAATCATTGCAGTTACTCTTTTTGATGCTCAGATTAACCCAGTTTAGACCAATTTGAGCCTTTCATATTATCTGTAACACAAGGAATTGAGCGCTTACATTTCTTTTTTAGTTTTCTACTCCTTTTTTCCTTCTCTCCTCTCTACCTTCCTTTTGCTTTGGTTGGAGATAAGAGGTGTTTATAACATTGGCTAAACCCAAAGCACAAATACGATGTCATGCTGAAGACTGCCTTGAATTTGGAAAGCTTCTCTTTGTGAACTGTCTTGCGTTTTATGCCTACTTTAGGGTCAGTCGGTTTCACTGAGCTCATGCTTAGTCTATTTAAGAGTTTCTACTTCTACTTGAGATAAATTATCTTTTCCAAGAAAATTGTCTATTTTCCTAAATACAGAATTTCGAACATTATTCACCTATAAATGTTGAGTTGCTTCTTAATCTTTAGTTTAACTTTCTTGTTTTTTTTTCTATCTCTCTCCCTCTCTCATTCTCCTTCATCTCTCTCTCTTCCTTCCTCTTTGCTTCCCTCACCCTCTTCTATTTTCTCCTCTCATTAAATGAAACTTGTTTAGACATTTTTCCATTTTATTGCTTTTTACTTTTAACCCAATAACTACTGTTGGTATCCATTATTTCATCTGGCATTCTATCATATCAAATGTGTGTGTGTGTGTGTGTGTGTGTGTGTGTGTGTTTGGTGGTGCTTACTGGGGAGTGGATCCAGGACTTCTGCACTGAGCTATATCCTCAGCCCTTTTTATTTTTTTAAATTAAGAAAATACTTTTTAAGTTAAAGAAACAAGGACTCACTAAGTCACTAAATTGCTCAGATCAGGACTGGAATTTGAAAGTTTCCTGCCTCATCCTCTTAGAGTGCTGGGAGTGCAGGTGTGCACCATCATACCCAGCTCTGTGTTTGTGTGTGTGTGTGTATAATTTTTTTAAGTTTATTGGTACAATTTAGGTGTACATAATCATCATATTCATCATAGGGAACTTGTACTTGTACATGATATATCTTAGCTCCTCTTTTTTTCCTCCCTTTTCCCTCCCCTCCCTTCAACCACTTTTTCTTTCCGTATTTACAAAGCTTTGTTTCCACTTTATCCATCCCCCCCACTCCATTCATTTTTCCTTTTGAACAATGTCTTAATGTTTCACAGTATCTATTACATATTATGGCACTTATTTACACTTCCAGTGTCTCACATCAGGGAAACAATGTGATATTTACACGTGTCCAATTTATTTCACTTAGGGAGATGGTCTCAAGGTGCAAACATTTAGCTAAAGATGTCACAAGTTTTTCCTCCTTTATGGTTGAGTAGTACTCCACTGCATGAGAAAAATGTTTTTTATCCATTCATTGGTTGATGGGCATTTGGGTTGTTTACAAAATTTAGTTCTTACAAGCCGGGCGTAGTGGCACACACCTTTAATCCCAGCACTTGGGAGGCTGAGGTAGGAGGAGAGTTATGAGTTCAAGGCCAGTTTGGACTACAGCGCGAGCACAAGGCCGGCCTGAGCCACACAGTGCGACCCTGCCTCAAAACACTAGGGCCGGGAGTTTGGCTCAGTGGTTTAAGCACCTGTCTGGCAGGCATGAGGTTGTGAGTTTGATCCCTGGTGCCACAAAAAAAAAAAAAAAAAAAAAAAAAAAAAAAAAAAAAAAAAAAAAAAAAGAAAAAGAAAAAAAAAGAAAAAAGATTTAGCTTTTACAAACTGTGCTGCTATAAATGTGCACATATATCATTGTGGTATGATGCTTTTAATTCTTTTGGGAAGATACCAAGAAAGGGAATAGCTGGATCAAATGAGACCCTTGAGTTCTAGTTTTTTGAGGAATCTCCACACTGATTTCTAGCAGTCTACACTCCCACCAACAGTGGAGAAAGGTTCCTTTTCCCCCACAGTCTTGCCAGCATTTGTTCTTAGTTGATTTCTTGATGATAGTCATTCTTTCTGGAGTGAGGTGGAACCTCAGCATTGTTTTAATTTGCATCTCTTGAATGATCAGTGATGTTGAACGTTTTTTCACACATTTGCCATTTTTACTAGATTAGAAGAGGCAGAAACAACTCCAAACACATTCAGTCTCCTTATCTTTGACAGAGGGGCCAAACACATTCATTGGAGGAAAGATGGCCTTTTTAATAAGTGGTGCTGGAAAAACTGGCTTTCCATATGCCAAAGACTAAAACTAGGCCCATATCTCTCACCATGCACTAAACTAAAATCAAAATGGATCAAAGGTCTAAATATTAAAACAGAAACACTAAATCTGCTGGAAGAGAGAATAGGCAGAACTCTTGAAGACATAAGTGTAGACAAAGACTTTATGAACAAAAACCCCAATGGCTTGGGAAGTACTAAAAAGAATCTCATCTTATTAAAAAACTTACGCACAGCAAAAGAAATCACCAACAAAGTAAAAAGGCAACCCACGGAATGGGGAAAAAATCTTAGCCAGTTGTTCTTCAGGACTAATATCTAGAACATATAAAGAATGGAAAAAACAGATCCCCCAAATTTAAAGACTCAAAATTCTTTGTAGATTATCTTGAGTTTTTTTTTTTTTTTTCAGTCTTGGGTATCTTTAAATTTTTTTAAAATGGAGTTAGAGCATTTTGCTTAAGCTATCAAGGTATATAGGTTTTTGTTTCTGGTGGTTTGTTTTGTGGAGACATGAATAACTCCTCGAATTTACGTACTCAGCACAGGAAAATCTTTACCTAATGTATTTTGCAAATCGATTCTGCACCTTTGTTATCATATTTATCTCAGGCTGTTATCATCTCTCCCCTCATTTTTCTCCTTACTCACAGAACCTGACTTCATTTGGGAGCAGTCCAAATCTAAAAGCTTTATTTCCCAGGCTTCCTTGCAGAGAGTTATAGTCATTGGTATACTCGAATCCAATGAGATATATTTAGAGGTCACAGAATGAGCCTTCTGGGAAAGCTCTTTCAAGGGAGCTGACTCATCAGATGAGCTGCGTTTTCCTCTTTTGCTTCCTCCATATTACATCTGGAATGTGATTGTGGTGGCTGGAGTCCCAGCAGCCATCTTGTAAGCTAGGAAAGAGGGCCAAATACTAAAGATAGTGGGTGAAAGAGAAAACATAGTGTATCGGGTAATATGCTTTGTACCCCCAAGTCCTCATGTACTTTTGATGGGGCTGAGTCTGATGCTTGTGATCAGTTTGTTGTCTAGCGCCAGGATTAATGACATGACTGCTACAACCGCCCAGGGGTGGAGCTGAGATACAGTGTAAGGGAAGGCGGGTTTTCCTCTTGTTTGCTTCCTCTTCCGCCTCTCTCTCTCACCAGTGCGCCTTGTGGCTTGCAGCCACCATGAACCATAGACCCGCCACCCCATGCTATCTTGGAGCCAACTAATGGACTGAAACTCCCAAGAAACTATAAGAATAAACCTTTCCTTCCCTAATTTTGGGCGTCAGGTATTTTGTCTTGGCATCGAGTGAAAAGTAACCAAGACATATAGTCCAGGTCCTACGGCATGATGTAGCTTCCCTCCCAGCCCAAATCTCCGGACAATGCAAAAATAACTCTTTCTCTTGCCTATGTGAATGTTAGTGGCTTGTTTGTTCTCTCAGACAAACTCCCTCTCTGATCAACAAAAATCAAAGTAACTTTTCTCTCCATGATTATCACTTTTCATGCATCACCTTTTCCTCTGGTCTTTCATTTGTATTCTCAGAGATCTCTATTTTCTTTCTACATCTTTCATTTGAATTTCCACTCCAAAGCTGATTTCATTTCTACAGTTGCCTTTTACTTTTTCTATTCCTTTTTCTTTTTCATTTCTACTTGCGTATCATCCAACTTTGCTTAGTTTTGAATTTAAGTGTCATTTGAAGTCAAGTTTCTTAAGTTCTTTATCACTGCATTTCCCATCTGGTTTCTCCAGGCCTTTTATGTATTCATGACATTTTATTCAGAGTGTAAAAGCAAATCCAATTTACACTTTTTTTTTTTTACTATTTTTTTGTAGGTACTTTACAAACTCTGCTTTTCCCCAAATCCTTAGAGCTACAGTCCCCTTATTTGACTATTATTAATAATTTGGTTTCTTCTATTTCCACCTTTGGACAGTTAAACCATCCAGGCTGCTGTTTAAGGTGACCAGGGACACATGATCCATCCATTCTCATAATTCTTGGTGGGTTCTGCCAGAATCACAGGGACCCTTATATTAATTTAGGGGGCAAGGTGAGATGCTTCTATATTCCAGTGCTTCTGTAGGATTTATCAAGGTTCATCTCCAAGGCTTAGTTTAAATGAGTGTCTTCTAAAGTCATCACATGAGTCTCTGTGATCACTGCCACAGGCATCCGTGCCATTGTGGGAACAGTGGAGAAGGATATTCCCACAGGACCCTTAGGTTTTCCTAACCGAGGACAGATTTCAGCTCCAGGCCAGGGAGCAGCCTGCCTGGTCCTTTCTCCTCTGCTGGGTTGAAATCATAGGGAGATGTGCTCACCTCTCAGCACATCTACAAAGAGGCTACTTAGGAAAGAGAGTTAGGGAGAACAGGTTGCCTGAGGGTTTCCCCTTCTGTGGGAGTGACAGCCCCCTTTCTGGTGGGGTGTGGCTCTTGCCTGAGTCCTCTATCTAAAACAGGTATATGCGGCAGGTGAAAGCTCCCACTCATGTATTCTCCAAGATCCCCCCTTAACACATCACAGTTTTGCAAGCCTATGCACCTACAACACAGCAAAGAGAAATGTCTCCCAGGGATCTGCAAAGTATTGATCAGAGTTGTGCCTTTGAGAACATTACAACTGATGGACCTCCATTAGCCCAAGATTTTCCTGATCTATCTCTGATCTCACTAAAAGCATTTCATCTGAGGAATTCCTGACAAGTGCAGTTTAAAGGAGAAAAGCCTTATGTTGATTCACAGTTTTAGAAGGTTCGGTCCATGGTTGATTGGCTCCAAGGCAGAAGCATCATAAAGGATAGGTATAGCAGAGAGAAGCTGCTTGCCTCCTGGCTGCCAGAAAGCAGAAAGAAAGGAAAAGAGCCAGAGAGACTTACACCCAGTGACCCACCTCTTCCTATTGGGACCTAAACCTCCTAATACCCTGTTCAGCTATGAACTCATCAATGGATTGACCCATTGATGAAGTTAGAGCCCCCATGATCCAGTCAGCTTCCAAAGGCCCCACCTCTGAACACATGAGATTTTTAGGGGACATTGTAGATGCATACCGTAACACAAGTCAAGTTTAATGCATCCAAAGCCAAATTTATGGCTTCTCCTGGTAATGACATTCTAAATCTCCAATCCCTTAAAGCTTGTAGTTAACTATGTAACTGGTCCATGTCCAAGGCAGCATGTTGGAGTTAAGCATACAGGCACAAGTGTCACCTAATATCCTGAGGTTGCCCCATCCTTACCATTCTCACTGTTGTCCCTGTGGTGCAAGCTTTTATCACTGGAGGTCTGAATCACCCAATTGGCATTCCTGTTCCTCTCCAACTTGGTATCTCTTCCTTCATCCAGCTCATCAGAAGGTTAGTCTTCTTTTAAGCCTAACTCAGACCTGCTATTCTTAGCCAAGAACCACCTCTCCTCCCTGTGCCCTGTGGTATCAGGTTCACAGACCTGGTCCATACCTTTCAGATGCCATAGGTACACTCCACATTCATGCATTCTGATTCCTTCCCAGTCCTCTGTGAAACAGGTAATCCCGTGCCTCTCATTCATACCCATGCTCAGCACCTGGATTTGGTCAGTGATGACTTTCCTCTCTGAAATCCTTCCTACATTCTTCTCGCTAGTTTACATCTTACCCTCTCCCAATGATCCCACTCAATTCTGGTTGCATATTGTCCTGATTAATTTTTTCCTTAAAGACTCTAACTGTTATCATCTAAATAAGAGACATACACAGTTAGACATTATTTCAAGGACTCGTGTGCTGATTCTTTTACATCACTCTCACTGGAGTGTATCACCTGTGCTGTTCCTCTAATGGGTATGCAATAAATAGAACTGCTTTTCCTCTCACTGAGAAAGTCAGAGTGACAGACCTCAAATCTGAGAGGTTGTGCCAGGAGGTGCTCTTCCCTGTTGCTGACATTGCCGCTGCCCTGGCTGGCATAAGGCAGTTGTGCAGGGGCATCTGGGATGCTGGGTGAAGTTGTTGCTTCCTGCCTAGGGGGCCGGTGATTTAATTGGTGCTGACAATTAAGTATCGCTATTGAAAACATGAGGTTTTGTTTTGATCTTGTTTCTGTTTTCCTGTTTTCTTTTCTTTTTTTTTTTTTTTCCTGTTGGATCCTAAAGCACAGGCTGCTCTCTCACTCCCAGTAAATTAATCATGAGGCACTGACTGGTGTTCCCCCCAGGAGACAGGAGTCAAGGGTCGCTGTGGAGAAGTTCATTTATCATCTCCTCGCTTCCACGTTTCTAACTCCCACGGCGCTGTTATGAAAAGCCTCAGTTTTCCATCTGGATGTGGACTTGCTGCATGGTATATTTATCTCCCCGACATAATCATCGCCTTCCAGATAGAATCATCATCTTCCTATTTATTTTTGAATAAACTGGACAGTGAGGACAGTGGTTTTTGCCTTACTAAAATGACTCTCTCTGTCTTTTAGAGAAGGTGATTTAAAATCTCAAGCAACTTTTTTTTTTTTTTTTTTTTTTTTTTTTTTTTTTTTTTGAGATACAGGGGATTGAACCCAGGACCTTCACACTGAATTCATCCCAACCTCCCAAGTCCTTTTTTTAATTTTTTAAAATTTTGAGACAGGGTTTCCCTCATTTGCCCATACTTGTCTCAAACTTGTTATCTTCCTACTTCAGCCTCCCAGAGTCCCAGGATTAAAGGCCTGCACTGCTATGCCTGACTCAAGCAACATTTTTAAGACAGAGTTTTCCAAAGTGCTTTCCATAAAATTGCCTTAGTATGAAAATAGAACTTATTAAGGGGGAAAAAATGGAAGCAAGAATAAGGAGTGGCTTGAACAAACAGAGCCAGGTTGCTCAGAGCTGTTGGCTGTTGCGGCTGGGTGTGAGGCTCCATGGGCCTCGTCTGCTGCAAGCAGCCGAGCAGTGTTGCCAGGGGCCCACAGTGAGCAGCTGAAAGCAGCGCCCCCGGGAAGTGTGCAGGGAGAGGCTCCCAGCGAGGCTACCATAGCAGTCCCTGATGTGTTGAGCATGAACCTGGTTTTCTTCAAAGAATTCCTTCCCCCAGCTACTCAGGAGGCTGAGGCTGGAGAATCAATCACAAGTTTGTGGTCAGCCTGGGCCAGAGTGAGATCTTGACTCAAGACAAAAAAATTTAAAAGGGCTGGTGGTGTAGGTCAATGATAGAAGCTCTCCTAGCAGGTTCAAGGCCATGGATTTGACCTGTAGCACTGCCCATCCCTCCAGTCTTTTAAGACGGTGTTCAATGGGAAACAACGCTTCACAACTCCACCTGACCTGTCGCATGCAAGTCCTGTAATCAGGGTAAAAGTGGAGTCTGCCCCAGAGTTTGGCCATAAAATGGGGCAATCAGGGCATGGGTTCATCCTCTGTATAGCTGGGAGACTGTGCAGTAGGACCCGCTTGCTCCTTAGAGATCCCACTTTCCTGTTTCATTCGCGTCGCACTGTCTCGTAACATTTGGTGTTTTAGCATTGTTGAGCTACATCTCCAGCTCTTTAAAATTTTTTTTTAACTTTTGAGAGAGGATTTTGCTAAGTTTTCCAGCCTCTGCTCTAACTTTTGATCCTTCTGCCTCAGCCTCCCAGAGTATGGAGATAACGGACATGAACCACTGCTCTCCGTCATCCGTCACATTTCAGTTGGTTTTCTCTTTGTCTTCTCCATTTTATTCATCATTTTCCTGTTTCTTTTTTCTGTAGTAAGAATTGAATCCAAGACCTTCACACTGAACTACATCCTCACCCCTTTTTATTCTTCATTCTGAGACATGGCCTTATTATATAGCCAAGTTGCTCAGGTTAAGCTGAACTTGGAATCCTCCTGCCTCACCCTCCCGGAGTACTGGGATAAAGGGCATGTGCCGCTGTGCTTGGCTTTTCCTGATTTTTATACTTTCCTTTATTCAAATATATAACACAACTTCATTGTGTTGTTAGCTTCCTAATTTTTAAATTTATTTTCTTAATTCAAATTTTGTTGCATTTTTGATTGCTTCATTTTGCTATTAATATTGAGACTTTTCATCTCTGGAATAGGAAGTACAACATGTCTCCCGAGAGAGCAGACTTTGGGGCAGATCAAATGATTGTGACTTTTTTTCTGCCATTTCTTTCCTGGGTATCTTAAGTTGTTCACTGTCTCTCTAAGCCTCAGTTTTCTGAGCCAAAAATTGGACTTTGTGATGAGTTGTTATGATTCTAAATGAGAAAATGTGTATGAAGTTCTTAACCCAGCACCAAAATACTCAATAAAATTTACTTGTAATGTTCATTTGAACTTCTAAGAGCTATCTGAAATCTCTCTCTCTCCATCTGTCCCTCTCTCCGTCTCTCTCTGTCTCTCTGTCTCTCTCTCTCTCTCTCTCTCTCTGTCTCTCTGTCTCTCTTTTTCTCCCCTTTCTCTCCAGTACTGGGGAATTGAGCAGGGCTTTTACGTTGAACTACACCCTCAGTTCTTTTTAGTTTATTTTTTACGGTGAAACAAGCTCACTAACTTGTCCTAGCAGGACTCGGAGTTGGGCTCTTCCTGCCTCAGATTCCCAAAGTACACCAGAAGCCCAGCCTCAAGTTTGTTTTTTATAAGACCATTATCCTGTCGGTTTAGAGCCCCACGCTACTACCTCACTTACCCCTACTAGCTTCCTTAGATGCCCCTGTCCTCCTCCTGGACTTCAACCTGTGAATTTTAAGGGGACACATATCTCACAAACATTTGGTTTGGAGCACTCTTCTTTGGTGTGGAGCCAGCTAACCGATCTGGTGGTCGGCCAGCCCTGGGAAGTGGCGGACATTTCTCTCACCCTGATGGGAAGCATGCGCCCCCTAGCTGTGCCATTCTCTGCCTGAACCCTGAATGGGGTCATCAGGGAATTCTCTATTAGGGTGACTTACCAGGAGCCCCCCTCCCAGGTGCACTTGGCCCACCGATGATTCTACATGTCTACCTTGCAACACCCTTGTACCTGGGACTGGGCACACCTGCGAGAGCCCATTTCCTTTAGATTGTCACTCATGGAGTATAGCAAACAGCAGTGACATTTCTCTTGGGTTTTAATATCATAGTTAGTGAGAGATTTGGATTTTAGAAAACTAATTTCTTAGTTTGAGAGGAGCTAAAGAAATAGAAATCTTTCTTAACAGTTGGGATTTGTTGACCCCCAAGGCATCCATTTTCCTTATATCATACTGAAGTGCTCTTCCCTCTGCTCCTAGCCTCTGACAAATTGCAGTGGACCTCAATGTTTTATTCCTCCCCAAAACCCAAACTTTCTATGTTTGGCTGAACCCTGTATTTATCTGTTTTCTTGTATTTAATACTTTCTGTGATGGAGAAAATTTTCTGAGGACCTAAAGACTATGACTGACTAGTTGAGGGTCTGATTGAAGAATGAGACGACTCTTTGGTTCCTTACTATCTGGCCTAGTTAGCCTGCACCCAAATCACTTGAGGGGTGCTAATTAAACATGCAGATTCCTAGCCTTCCAGAATGGGGCCCTCAATTCTACTCCCTGGTACTTGGACAACCCTGTATATATTGCCTAACATCAGCATTTTAAAAATTATTTCTGTCTTTTCTTTCTTTATATTTATTTATTTGTGTGTGTGTGTGTGTGTGTGTGTGTGTGTGTGTGTGTGTTTTACTGGGGACTGAAGTCCAGAAAGAGGACAGGGACATCTAAGGAAGCAAGTAGGGGCAAGTGAGGTAATAGAGTGGGGCTCCAAACTGATAGGATTAATGTTCTTATAAAAAACAAACTTTAGGCTGGGCTTCTGGTGTACCCAAGGCCTTGCTCTTGCTAGGCGAGCTCTCTGCCACTGAGCTACATCCCCAGCTGAAATCAGCATTTTTAAACAAAGTTCAGAGGTTAATCTTAGGTGCATTACAGGGCTCCTCCAGGGCAGGTTTGTCACCCAGTTAGAAAACCCTGAGATATGTATTCCTGCACTGCACCCAGCACATGGAACTGGGGCACCAGAGACCACTCTGGTAGATGTGAGCTCTTCCTGAGCCCAGCAGTCAGCTCTTCCCCAGCTCAGCCCCGCCATGCAACCCCAACCCTTCATCCTGGTGTCAGCTCACAGTCATACCAGGCTGGTGCTCCATTCTCTCCCACCACTGTGCCCTTTGGCATGACCTCTCAGCATCTCACGGGGCTTCCAAGTTTTTATTTTACCCCTGGAATTGGACACCACAGCTTTTGGATGTTCCACTGTGCTTAAACCTTGATTTTCCTTAAGACTCAAATTTCAGCATCCATTCGTTAGCTCTCTGTATCTTATGCTTAGAAATGAAGGGTCTTGGCTTGGCTTGTAATAATCTGTCAAGGGCACGAGCAAGATGGAGAGCAAAGGAAAGTCTTAGGGAAGTAGTGGGAAGCATCCACATTTAGTGAAGAGAATGTCATGGGAGGCATTCTAGCGAACATTTGACTTAAAACAAAAGCACTAGAGCTGCCCAAGGGGCTTCATTGCTCGTCCACCTCATTTTGGTTGTGTGAACAGAGGAAGGAGAAGTGGAGGTGTTTGGTGTGAGTTGTAACTCCAAACTGTAGTCATTTTTTTTGTGGATCTATTAGTGAATTACCACATTCCATGTCTTTCATAAGCGTCTTTGAAGTTGACAGTTTTATTAGCTTATAATGAGAATCTTATTCTTTATCCAAATAATGTCCCTTACATGCTAAATTTAAGCTCATTATGGGAACCCAATTTTACCATGCTTCAAAGCTAAAGTATAAAAGCTAAATATGTAGAAAAACCAGGCCAAATGCTGTTAGTATTTTAAGTTTTTTATTTCATTGAGTCTGGCTATAGTATTACTGGATAGCATATTTTGATTTTTAGTGTTTATGTCATTGTGAAATGGATGACTATGCATTTGGATGTAAATAATTAGTGTATATGTCATTTTGATTCTTCCTTCATTCTATTTTTTTTAACATTTGAATCTTCCAATATATGAGCTATACTTTTGGTGCATGGTATAAAGTAGATATTCCATATTTGTTCCAAAATAAGTCAGTAGCTCTCTCAACAGGGTTCATTTTATACCTTTCACATCTTTTTTCTTTGACCTTTCGACCTCAAATACAGACTGATTGGATTATAGGTTAAGCTGCATGAACTCAGTCTAATCTTCTGGGTCCCTTAATACAGTTGATAGAGTAGATCACTGGTGAAGTCAGAATTGTTTTGTTCCATCCTTACTTCTTTTCATTAACAATTTCTGGAGGCAGAAATTTTCTTCCTGTTGTAGAATTCTAGAGAATATATTTCTGCTCTCAATTGAAAAGTCTGTCTGCTCTAATTTGTTGCCAAAAGATGTGATTACAAGCTCTATTGCCTGGAGAGTGGTTGTCAGAAACAGCTCAGGAAACATCTTCTGAAAGTTCTGCTGTCACCTACCACTCTGCATCGTCTACATGACCTCCAGGCTGGAACAGAGCAAAGGATAACAAAGAAGAGGTTGACGTGGTCTTTCAGACTGGGTCCTTGGTAGAATAGCTTTTGCTCAATTGTGTTGGCTTTTACCCTTCTTTGCACTGTAGTATGTTGTGTGAGGCAGCTATATAGAGACCATACATAGATTCAACCTTTGGGATCTGTATGATAGATGATGTAGTCCTTCCCATCATGCTCTGCCTTCTTTATGCTGACCTTATGAAGAGTTTTTATCAGGCTTGTGGGCCAACAGGAGCTGAGAGTTAGTTTTTATCTTTAATTAGTGTGTATCCTCCAAGCTGTGGTGTTTTCCTTTTTGGTTTTGCTGATAGGAAGCTCAAAGCCAAATCTGTGACCCATTTATTGCCAAACATTTGCTGCTGACTGAATTTTACCATCCTGCTTTCCCTTTGTGCCTTGTTTTAGTTTCCTTGTCCATTGAATTTTTTTGGTATTGGATTTAGAGTTTTTCTGTGTGTTGGTCAGCTTTCTATTGTTATAACAAGTAACTGAGGAAATCAACTTATAAAGAAGAAAGGTTCATTTTGGCTTCTAGAGATTTCAGTTCATGTCCATGGGACTGTTGCTTTGGGTGTTTGGGTGGCACATCTTTTGGTGAAGGAGCAAAACTTCTCATCTCATGGCAGCTGGAGAGTGAAAAGGTAAAAGAGGAAGAGACTAGAGTCATATCATCCCCACGGAAGACACATCCCAGTGTCTTAAAGCCTCCTGATCAGCCTCAGCTATTAAAGGTTCTGCTGCCTCCCAGCAGTCACACGGAGGACCAAACCTATGGGCCTTTAGGGGACACCTAAAATCCAAACATTTCCCATTGGTCCTATTGACGTTATGAACTAGATAATACTCTGTTACAGGGCCAGTCCTGTGCTTTATATGATTTTTAGCAACATCCCTCGTTTCTGCACCCCTCACAGTCCCTCATAACTAAAAAGGTCTCCAGAAATTTCCATGTATCCCCCTAAGGAGAAGGAATAACCTTTCATTAAAAAGCACTTGATTATGTGTGTTTGTGCCATCATTAAAGCATTTTTGTTTACATGGCAATGCTTAACATTTTGAATTAATAATAAATAATAAAATGAATATTCCTCAACTGACAAAAAAGGAGGAGCATAGATTTTATATATATATATAAATATATATATATGATAGTGTTTTATATATATAGTATAGTGTTTTATATATATATAGTGTTTTATATATATATATGTTATATATATGTTAAATATATTAAAAATATATATATATATGATAGTGTTAATAATTTGCCTAACCACCATTGTAACAGCTCTGACTCAGTGATTCAGTGATCATTCTGGAGTAGAATTATGGTAGGTAAGGTGATTGTGTCAATTTAATTGGCTTTGGAACCACCAAAAGGATCTTGGTGCATAAAGCACACTTCTGCATGTGTCTAGATGGGTCATGGAGGTATGACCTTGGTCTATATCTGGTCCCTGGCCCCTTCCTCTCTGGCACTGTTCCTTCACTCTGCTTCCCAGCCACTATGAAATTAGCAGCTTTGCTTCATTATGCCTCTGTGATGTTCTTGCCTTGAAACCAGTCAACCATGGACTGATACTCCTGAAACCATGAACCAAATTATACCTCTCCTCCTTTAAGTTGTGTGTGTGTGTCAGATAGTGTGTCTCAGCCGTGGGGAAGCTGACTAATAAATGTCATATTTTTAAAGAGAAAAGATTTGAAGAATTGAAACTGAATGTTTAAAAGGCAAGGCTTCTTTGGGTTGCCCACTGCTCTTATGTACAGCTAAAGAAGGTGAGCCAAACACATCAGTAGCCCAAGGTAGCTGGGCATTGGAAAGGCCCACTGTAAGTACTTGGGCAACTCATGGCCCATGGCTACTGCTGCCTATGAGAGGTTGGCACATAATCCAGAGGGGTGGACATGTAGAGATGAAGACAGGGAGCAGAAATAGATCATGCAGATCCTCACACTGGAACACAAGAGCTAAGTGATTCAGCACATTGAGGAAGGGCATCTATTGCTTCTAAAGACTATTTTAAGGTTTCATTATGTGTGAGTACAATTGTATATCCCTTGAGGAACTTGCCGGCAGTGGGTAATGGAAATTTTGTATTTGAAAATATTTTTTGTGAAAAACCATTAAAATTGCCTGTCATCCAAGGAAACCGGCACTAGGCTTTCAAAGCCAGAGCTAAAATATAATAAATAGTGCCCAAGCACACATTTTAATGTGCCTGTTCTGATTTTTCTAATGGTAATACAGATTCGATCAGGCAAAGATGTGTGTGTGCGTGTGTGTGCATATGTACGTTTAACAACACTCCAGGCTAAAAGAGCTTTCATCAGAGTAAATAACTGAGCATTGAGCTTGTGCTGTTTCAGCCTTGTGAAAGAGGAGCATGGAGTGAATTTTGCCCTTTGCAATGCAAACCCAGGGTAGTTTTTTTCTTTTATGATTCCAGAGCAGCTGAAATGAAAGCATAAAGAAACATACAAGAAGTACTTTTCAAAGCAGAGTTATAATACTCATCCTACTTGATGCCTTGGATGTCCAGAAATTGCTTACACCTGTCGATAGATTTTTTTGCATCCAGGATGAGAAAAAAAGGTTTTAGGGAAACAATGGAATTTCATTAGTTTGAACTCCAGTCACATGGCTTTTGTTGTTGAAAAGCAAATGGTGACCACCTGTCTTCTGACTAAGGCTCTCCAGGGAGGGCCCTCAATCGAACTGTATAAGCTGCAGATATCAGGAGTTTGGGTGAAAAGGGGTTGGATGCTGACTGTGGAGGTCTTGGCATAATGGTGTTTTGGTTAACTGCACAATCTTGTCTATGCTACTTAGCAAGCACTGGTTTGTTAAACTCTATATCCCTTGCTGAGCATGGGCCAGGTGCATAACAGGCACTTATTAACATGCATTTGGGTCAATTGCTATGTAGTGATAGTGGACAAAGCTTCCCCTCCAAATCATAACAATTGTGTTCATAACAATGGCTTCCAATTCAGTGCAGGGTCTGAAAGTGACTCTGAGGCAGAGTTGGCATAGGGAATGCCCTTGAGTTTAAGAAAGGGACTGAGCTGAGGATGGAGTGCCACACGGATGTCAGGAGACCCCACAGTGCTCTGGAGTGGACAGTTAAGGCCAGACGGCTGGGTCTTGACATCATGCCTTTGGACTTGAGTTATCTTTGGATGTGCATGCTCTGGGCTGAGGCAGCACTCTGTCACCGCGACTGACTCTGTAGACGCAGGCTGGCAGCTGAAGTCAGGTGCCAACAGCACTCCCGGTGGCAGGGTCACTGTTTCTCAGTGGAGGGGAATCTGCTTGCATCTCTCCCTGCCCTCACACCCCAGCCATTCTACCAAGTGCTTTGCACCTGTTAGCACACATCTTCACTGTGATCCTTTCAGTATTTACACATGCAGGCATGAAGGCAAGTAGCTTCTAGGTAAATAATGTTAATTATTTAAATTCAGGTCCAAGTTCAAATCCTGTGTGCTTAGGGATGAAGTCAACCGATATAGAAAAGGGATTGGGGAGGATGACTTCGGTTGGTCCGTTCTCTTAATAATAAATGTGGACTTGAAATGACATTTGAAGCACATGAGTCCCTCAGGGATCTTGTTAAGATTCAGGTTCTGATCCAGAAGACATGGAGAGGGCCTGAGATTCTGCATTTCTAACAAGCTCTGGGATACCAGCTCTGAAATCTCAGATAACTTCATGGTTTTCTCCAACTCAGAAAGGCAGTGAGTCTCAGAAATGTAGGCACATCTCTTCCCCATAGGAGAATCCAAACCAATCAATGCAAAAGAAATTAAGAAAATCAGAAATCACCATTAGAATACCCTGGTCATAATTGTTTTAGGTAACATCCATGGACGGAGGCTGAAATTAGATGAAACTTTGAGGAGAAATCCAGTATTTGCATATTATCTCTTCTTCTGAATATTTATGGAGATAAAAGTAAGTTTGGAGCAAATGCCTTAATTAAGTGATCAGTCATCAATAATAAGTACTGACATAATATACCTCTTAACATTGTACACTGAGAATGACATATCCCTTGTGTGCATACTTATAAAATTTACAACCTGAGTCTAATTAGTAGATCAGATTAGACAAACTCAAAGTGAGAGATAGCCTACAAAATAACTGTCCAATTCTTTGGAAGTGCCACAGTCATTGAAGGCATGGAAAGACTGAAGAATTGTCACAGATAAAAACAGACCATGGAGCCATTACAGATTCTGTGGAGGATGCTGAGCAGAAGAAAAAAAAGGACATCAGTAAAATGCGCAAGTGAAGTCTATATACTCATAGATCATAGTATTGTGCTCAAATACAGTTTTGATAAGTATATTATGGTGATATAAAATCAGATGTTAGCATAAAGGGATGTTTGTCAGAAAAAGCAACTCTGTTCTATGTTCTAGCATTTCTGTAAGTCTAAGGTTATTTTAAAATAAAAGTAACAAACAAAAATTGAAAGATCTGTAAGTATATTCTTCAAAGCTTTCTTCTAATACATTTTTAAGTATAACTGTGCTCATACAATAAGCAGAGTTGTTTAGACTTTATATATAATGATTTGCAAATAATTATGATTTTGCTTTTTTTTTTTTTTTACTATTCATAACTCTTTATTTTCCCAAAAATCTAAAACACAAACAATTCTGAATCACTGTAGTGGTCTTAGATATCTTTGTAGTATTGCTGACTCTCGAGCTTTTATGGTTGGAAATAATGTGATAAACAACACTGATTGCATTTACTGAAAATCAGACACTGTATCAAATCTTTAAATGCCTTACTTCATTCTTTTTCCCAATAGTTCAATTATTGTCATGGTATTAGAGGTAAGTATTTAGAGTTGTAAGATAGCTTGTTCGAGTTCACGTGGTAATTTGTGAAGCCAGGATTTGAACCTAGGTTATGTAACTTCCTGACTAAGCTTTTAGTTACAGTGTCTGTAATGCAGCTTGATCACATTAAGAATTGATTTGAGATTCATTTCTTTTCTGTACCGTGGAAAGAGCCCATCACTGAACCAATATTTAACAGATGCAATCTTAATGACAAAGAAACTGATCAGTAATTTATGCCTGCCGCGTAGTACATTCAGGGTATCTAAGGAAGATGGAAGCGCCTGGCTGGCCCTCGCCAAATCTCTTGCTTAGAATGACTAGCGATGGTGAGGGTTGGGGGTAGGAACCAGGGATGATGAAAGACTCCAATATTTTTCCTAGCCTCCTCCCAGACCTGCAGCTGTGTCCAAGAACCCAGGTTAAGCAAAGTTGGGGTCGGGGGCTCCAACCAACTCCTACCTAAGCAGGTCTCCAGCTAACTTTCGGTTCATACAACAAACACAGGAAAAAAAAAAAAAGAAAGAAAAAAAAGGGGGGGGAGTAGAAAGGAAAACTTGGTTCATGTGCTTTTTCCTGGTTTTCCTGGCACCTACAGCTCTGGCTGCAGAGGTGGCCCATGGTCCCAAGAGAGAGGCTGGAAGAGCCAGTGGGGTGGAGCGGCTGAAAGAGCTTAATCACTTGGACAGAATCCCCAAGCAATTAGTTGTATCTTGTCACCTCCAGGAGTCCCCTGGAAAGAATAGTAGTAACATTTGCCTCATAGGCTTATTTTGGGGTTTTGCATGACTTAATATTTATATTATCTAGTGCTATGAGTGGAGTATAGAAAGTGCTAGTAAAAAATTTTTGCAAAAATGACTGATTTTTATTTTATAAATATGAATAGATAATGAATCTTGAGACAGTTGAAGGGAGATATGTCAAAATGCATACACACTTCAGGAAAAGAAAAACGTGTATAAATATTTTATTACTAAATCTGTGGAGATATGAGGTTAATGCAGGTTACCTTTGGCCTCTACAATTACAAGAGGGGCTCAAGGTGGTGGCCATTAACTTCCAGACCTTTGTTAATATGACGAACAGCTGCTTGGGTAACCTTGATCATTGAGGTTTCTGCACATTCATTTTTAATTTCTTCTCTAAGGGCTGGCATTGCAGTTGGTTCTCTGTGATGTACAATATCCTCTCAGGTCCCCTATTTGAGGGTAACAATGATCTTTTGGAAAAAAGTCATACTATTTTTCTTTTCCTGAAACATGTATACATTTTGGGGGGCAGTCTCTATATATGGAAAGTAATGTGAAGTTTTAAGGAAAACACTCAAAATAGAATTAATTTTTTTAAAATAGCAGAAACATTAAAATACACCCCAACTAGCAATCACAAGGAATGTTGAGAGGAAATATTTTGGCAAAAAAGTAAGACCACAAAAAAAAAGGAAACACAAAATTTGATTGCTGAAAAAATCCCAACAACACTGGCAAAAAATGCCAATTAAATACTGCTAAACATTGAATGAGGGATATAGAAACTAATTTGAAGGGTTTTCATAGAACATGGAGTACAAATATAAATAAATAAGAATTTTAAAAGACAAGTGACTGAGAGAATAGATTTAGTATATCCAAAATATATCTGTTCTCTTTATTCACTCGCATTGGAGCAGATGGAGGATAAGATTTAAAGATATATCAGAGAAAATTCACTTGAGCTAAAGAAAGATTTGAGATTGCTGATATAAAGGTCTTCTTCCCATGCCAAACAGGATAGCCAAACATTAATAAAGCTTTTAACTTTATAGGCAAAGAGAAAATTCTATAAATCTCTAAACTAAAGAGAAAACACAGAAGGGACCAATCATGTTGTCAAATATTTTACATGGCAAACTAATTGTCTAATGAGAAAGGAGCAAGATTCACCAGGATTGTGAGCCTGGATTACCTGGTGTAGCCAAACTAGCATTTGTATATCTTAGAAGAAATACCCCTTGAGACGTGCCAATACTTAGGAAATATTCCACCGGTGCATTTCTGGCAAAAAAAAAAAAAAAAAAAAAGAATGTTTGAAAAAATATACTACTCATTAAAATCCATCAGAATGTAAACTAAAAAAGAATATAATGAACATATGAGACATTCGTAAGCACCGAAGCCAATAACCTCATAGATAACCCAAACTATATTTTAGAAATTCATATTTTCAGAAGTGTAATATTAAGAGCTGGGTGTGGTGGTGCATGTCTCTAATCCCAGCACTCAGGAGGCTGAGGCAGGAGGATCATTGTGAGTTCAAGACCAGCCTGGACTACAAAGTGAGTTCAAGGTCAGCCTGAACTGCATAGTGAGACCCTGTCTCAAAAAATAGGCCCGGGGATTTAGCTCAGTGACTTAAGTGCCTGTCATGAGGTTTTGAGTTCAATCCCCAGTACCAAAAGAAAAAAAAAGTGTAATATTAATATGAACAAAAAGATCCTGAAATAAGAAGCGTAAGTTAACAATCTCACACTAACAGTGTGGATCTGAATTCCAACTGGTTTAAACAATTGCATGGTGAATAGGAGAAACTAATTTGTGAGAGCTTTATGTTATTCCTTCTTGTTCTTTTTTATAGACTATATTAGTCAGGGTTCTTCAGAAAAAATCATATTCTATAATTATAGACTATGTAATTATAAGAAAAGGTTGATTCAGCTGGCTTCGTGCATCAGAGGCTGGACAGTCACAGTGGCCACCTGCAGGTGGGAGCCAGGAAAACTAGTAGCTGCTCCACCCAAGTAGCTGGATGTCTGGGCCCCAGGCACCAAGGATGGCGCCCCATTCCAGGGCTGGAGGCTTAGACGCTGTCTGAGGAGTCACAGGTCACAGATCATGTTCAGACGCTGAAGAATCTCTATTCTGATGTCCAAACAATGTACTAGCTCCAGAAGAATTGAATACGTGCGTGTGAACTTTCCCCTTCTGCTTGTTGTCCTATCTGGGCCCCCAGCCTACCAGACAGTGCTGCCCACCTTCAGGGCAAATCCTCCCCACATATTTCTGTGACTCACAGGACAATTGTCCTTGCAGACACTCTCACAGACACACACAGAAGTGTGCTCCAGTGATTATCTAGGCATCTCTACATCTAGTCAGGTTGACAGCCAACACTAGATACATTAACTTGTTTCATGGAAGAGCTATCTCATGTAAAGGTATGATGTTGCTTTTTTGTTGTTAGTTGTCTTCTGTTCCTTTATACCTCTGTTTCTTCCAAGTTCTTTCTCCCAACCTGTTTGTTTATTTTAGTCTCTTTATTTCCTCTCGGAAGCCTTTCTTCTAATATCTGGTGATTCTTGGCTGAGTAATCATATGGAAGAGTGAGGTTTAGTCTATCAGTCAGTGAACTCACTTCATTGCAGAGCCCTCCAGTCCTGGACCTGCAGGTACCCCTGGCACTGATCAGTTTCTCAGGAAAGAAACCTCTAGGGTTCCTCCTGTGGGCCTGAGTTTGACCGCAGAGCTCTGGGAGCCAGGGAGGGCTGGAGTCAGCAGGCATCAGATCAGTAATGTACCTTTCCCCTCCTCTGTGCCTGGTGCCTCTTAGTCTAGAGATTCTTTTAAAAATTTTTCCTCTGAGAATAGACTTTCTATTTATTGCTGTGGCAAAGGAGAGGATATGAAAGCCAACTTTAAAAATGTATACCTTCTCCTAGTTTGGCTCCTGTCCTTTCCAATTCTGGAAATTTTTTTATGATTATGCAGTCTAAATTGGCATGTCTTCTGTCTTCTGCTAACTTCCCTTTTTAGGGGCTACTTCATTTTCTCTGCTTTTTTTTTTTTTTTAAACAGTTTACCCTATGCAGTCCATCATTAAAAAACATACAGATGTCTCTCCTCTGTTGTCATTATTTCTCATATTTTCTTGTCTTTGTGGATTTATGGCTTTTCAAGTCTGCTGCTGCATCTCATCAGCACTGAAAGCGAGGAACGGGGATAAACATATGTATTCATTCCCTGTTTTTGCATATCAGTGAACCTAGGGGTAACATTTCCATTAAAAAGTGCTTCTCCTCAAAAAAGAAAGTAAGCACCATAGGGATTTAGGTTGCTGTTACATTTTAAAATCTGCACATTATTTTGAGAAAGAAAAAAAAAAGGACTTTTTTTTTCCATAGCCACTTTCCCCATCTGGGGACAGCAATGACTACAGTCAGTTCAAGGTCCTCCCTGCAGCATTTGAAGATTACTTTGTATGGGTCACACAGCTGGTCAGCAGACCAGGGGAGCGGAGAGACTTTGAAGAGGCTTCGGGGGAAGGCAGAGGTCTCCCCAGCTCGCCTCTTTCAATTGACTATTTTATTCGTACAAGGGTACTTCTGGGTACGTGCCTGTCTTGGTCCAATTTCTGCTGCTAGAATAGATACCATAGGCTGCACTTATAAGAAAAGCAAGAAACGTGTTTCTCACAGTTCAAGAGACTGGAAAGTCCAAGATCAAAAAGCAACACCGGGTGAGCGCTTTCTCGCCACATCATGGTATGGCAGATGGCGTCACGTAATGAGAAGGCGTGCGCTAGACGGGGCAGGAGCGACAGGGCACACAGACGGTCGAGGCTTTGTAGCCAACCCACTGTGCAATAACTAATCTGCTTCTAGCACCGGTGCCTTAATCCACTCAGGAGGGCAGAACCCCGTGACCCAATCACGGCTTTAAAGGTCATACCTCCCAATTCCACCTCAACCACAATTAAATTTTAGCTTGAACCTTGGGAGAAACATTCCAACTACAGATACACCTATATATGTTAGGCTTTTGTTGTTGAGGTAAATGGGATGTTTATTTTCTGTGTTTTAATTTTTTTTTTTCTTTAGCTTTTGGATTTTGTTTTTGGTACTGGGGATTGAACCCAGGGTTTGTGTACTGTACTACATCCGCAACTCGCCTTTTCATTTGTTTTTGAGACAGGACAGAGTCTGACCCAGTCACTAAGTTGCCTTAGCTAGACTCAAACTTGCGATTCTCCTTCCTGGGCTTCTCAGAGTAGTGAGATTATAGGTGTGAGCCACCATACCCAGCTTTAATTGTATTTTCGATAGTTTTTAGAAAATCAACTCCTTTTGGTGACATATCTTGAATTCTGATATGTTACTCAAATTCCACATCAAAAGTAGTAGAGAAATCTAGGAAGGCTCAGATACACCTAGACATAAATACCTTAAATTGTCTTCCAGGGAAAATCTCCACGGCTTTCACTCATGATTCTCATGGTTCACAGCCAGCTTTTCCAGAATGGACACGAACAGAAGCAGCCAGCTGATTTGGTCAGTGGTGTCCATTGCACAGAACATAACTCCCCGAGGGGGGAGGAAAATGCATCCTTTCTTATCAGTCAACCAATGAGCAGCCCTCTCTCTTCTCCTCACTGTAAATTTCCCTGCTACCAGCTGATAGGAGACAGATGTGATCTTCCAGCTTCTGACCTGCTTGCTGATCAAATGTGGGATAAAGCTTTTTCTTTTTCCAAAAATTCATTTGCATGGTATTGTCTTCTATGCACCTGGGACAGTAAACCCTCACTCATTAGTAGTCATGTTCTTGCATTTGCAAATAATGGTTGATTATCTCTTTTCTTTTTTTTACCTTTTTTATTAGCACATGTTTTGAGTGCATAATGCTTACATTCCTCTTATGGAGCGGCTATATGTACTTAGTATATCTTGATTCTTTTTGTTCTCCCTCCCCTCCCTACCCAGAGTGGCAAAATACTAATTTATCAGAAAGACCTTTACAGTAGTTGTTTGTGTGTATGTGTGTGTGTCCAGAATTTTATTAATGATTTCTAATATTTTTGTATTGCAGTCCAGTGATTGAGTTTATCGAATGCATTGATACATTTTAGCATCTTCCATTTACAAGGAAAACATACTTGTTTATTGTGTTTATTGATATGTAAATTAAATCTTCCTTATTAATTAAAAATCAAAAGACCAATTTCATTTATATATTCATTTACCTACTTTATCTATCAAAGAGAGAAAGAATTTTGGCAAATTCTTTCTCTCCCATTTCATTTCTCTTCTGCTCCCTTTGCATTTCTAGGTTGATAAAAGTTCTTCCCATTCTCCAGTGAACTTTCACAGGCATTTCATGTTGTTTTTCTTTACATATTTGATATATTTATTTGAACAAATGAAGAGTGCATGTCAGATAATAATTGAAAGAAATTTTCACCCCTACTGTTACAGACAGCTGAGTTAAATAGAAATATTGTAGGCAGTCAGACAGAGCTAGGTCCTCGAAGGAGTCAGTGCAGAAGCCCAGATACATTGCAACTGTGGGGGAGACAGACACCTCCCACTGTGAGCCAGGCCTCAAGACAAGAGATCAAACAAATACACCCACATCCTAAAGATTGATATTCTAATAGGTCTCTATTACCCTGAGGAAGCCAGGAGTCACCATTCCAACCCCCTACCGGAAGAGACACTGCTCTTTAAGAACGCCCACTTGCTGCATGACATGCTTGTGCTTCCCCATTTGTCCTCAATTTAATCAATTTTACCTGAGCAATTAATCTTATTGGTTGACCATAGTTCTGTCCCACCTTATGCCCACCTTGCAAGTTCCCATGTTTTTCCCACCTTAGACCTACCTCACTTTGTGGTATTACCCTATAAAATCCCCTAGAAAAGACAGAGTCTTTGGCAACCCACTTGGGACCCCTTCTGTCTCTCAGACGGAAGCTTTCTATATCTCAATAAATATATTCTGCTGTTAACCTCCCTTGTTCCTAAAATTCATTCTTCAGTTTTAGAGAACACGAACTGGTACCGGACATATAGTAGGTTGGGAGTTTCGTTCCCCTATATCATTACCATTTAAGAGGAATTTTCAAGAAAGCCCTCTATTTCTGATCTGGAAATAGGAATGTTTTAAGCCATGCTGTGCTGTTTGCTCCTGAATCAAGGTTCAGTCAGAGGCTTGGGGGAGTACTCTTCCTACTTTGTTTGCTTGAGACAGTGTCTAGCTATGCTGCACAGGCCAGCCTTGGACTCAATCCTCCTGCCTCAGCCTCCTGAGTAATTAGGATTACAAGTGTGTGCTAAGGTACCCAGCTTTCCTCTCTACTAAGATGCAGTTTTATAAACAAGAATCATTTTATGTGGCAATGTTAGGAGCTATCTTTTTGTTTCTTTAAAAATTATTCAACATTTAATACATAGTGCCCAATTTCAGTGGTTTAGCTTTGCACTAGTTCAACGGCATTTCCACAGAACTTTTCCATTTTTCACTTTTAGTACAGTAGTCATAAATTACACAAGATGTTTGACACTTTATAAAATAGGCTTCGGTCACATGATTTTGTCCAGTGTAGTCTAACGTAAGGGTCCTGAGGCTGTTTGAGCTGGGCTAGGCTAAGCCTGGGAATGCAGGAAGTGTGCTAGCTTTCTGTGACTTTAACAAAATACCTGGACCAGTTGATTCAGAGAGAGAGAAAAGGTTTATTTCATCCCACGGTTTGGGCGGTTTCAGTCCGTGGTTGGTCAGCCCATTATTTTGGGGTCTGTGGTCAGGCAGACATTACGGTGGCACCTGTGGTAGCAGAGGAAACTCCTCCCTTAAGGCAGCCAGGAATCAAGGGGACAGGGAGGGGCTGGGGTCCCAATGTCCCCTTCAAGAGCCGACCCAAAGTGACCAACTTCCTCCCACAAGATCCTTCTTAAAACTTCTACAACCTCGCAAAAGGCAACAAGCTGGCAAGCAGACTTTCAACACATGGGACTTTGGGTAAAACATGGCAGTAAGTTAAATGTATTAAATGCATTTTTTTTTAACTTACAGTATTTTAAAGTTTTTATGAGTTTATCAGGACACAATCCTGTAATAAGCCAAGGAGCATCTGTGGGCAAAGGAGGAAGTAACTTCTAAAGGAGAGTATCATTCACCCTGCGGAATCCGCCGGGCGCTCCTCCCCTCCTGACTTTTGTTAGGGGCACCTTTGGGAATGGGCGCAGATGGCTACATGAGGCCACGGATCTCACAATTTAGAGTCTGCCTTTTGCTTTCAAAGCAGGCACACACACCTCTTGTAAAAGAGCGCGTGAGCCGTTCACTAACTTGTAGAAGAACCTTCAAAAGAACAAACCTTCTGCTTTTGCTTTACCAAATGAGACAGTGTAGACCAAAGTCCTTAGAAATTATAAAACCACACAGGAAGATAAATGTTCTCAAGAAGATTCAATATACTACTTCAAACTTAACAACTTTTTAAGATGTTCTCAAGGCAATAAAATTACTTTAAATAAACAATGAACAGAACAGGCGAAGGGGGCAAAGCTCCATGGCAACCAGAAGTGGGTGGTACGAGGAGACGGTGATAAATGATTTGGACCTCTTCGGACTGCTTTTTAAAAATAAAATGCAGCCGGGCGTGGTGGCGCACGCCTTTAATCCCAGCACTCGGGAGGCTGAGGTAGGCGGAGCGTTGTGAGTTCGAGGCCGGCTTGGGCTACAACGTGAGTGCAAGGCCGGCCTGAGCTACACAGTGCGACCCTGCCTCAAAAAACCAGGGCTGGGAGTTTGGCTCAGTGGCTTACGCGCCTGTCAGGCAGGCGCGAGGTTGTGAGCTCGATCCCCGGTGCCGCAAAAAAATAAATAAATAAAAAAAAAAAAAATGCAACATGAAAAGAGGAATCAATGAGCAGAGGAAAACAGGTCTACATTGCAGGAAATTTGAATTTATTAAAAATTACAATGCAGTGTTTATGGAGAGTTGCTTCAGCAAAAGTATTATAGATATATGTTATTAAAATACTTTGTATAATAAATGTGTGAACATTGATTCAAAACACGCTATTTGATAACAAGTATCTATTCCTGATTTCAATGAGTATTAAATTATTATTTTGCTCCTTTTCTATAATAATTATATTATCTCCAAGGTAATAAAATCAGACTGGCATTTATCATAGGATACGAAGGACACTTATTTTATGTAATCGGTGCGGTACAAACCTTTGGGCTGTCTGACTTGCAGTACTCAGCTGGGTCCTGCCAACCTCCTGAGTCCAGGACAGGCCCACAGGTGTGACAGTTAGTGAATTTATGAATGAACACGTAGTTTATGTACTCAAATGGTCTTTTATCCATAGGTGAAGCCACCGGAACTGGCAACACACTATATTTTCCCGATCTCTTTCTTGTTTAAGTGTTTGACACAACAAATCCAGAATGAATCGTGTGACAATCATGCAGGAAGAAAATTAGCAGCTGCAGTTCAGTACTTAAGAACACTTAATTAGGGGAAATAAATTGTACCATCTAAACTCTGGATGAAACAGATCAATCACTGGAAAAGTCTTTACTTATAAAATTAACACAAGAAATACAAGACAGAAATCTAGTACTTGAAAGACTACCACATAAAGAAAAGATTATTCCTTCTAACACTCTAGTGTTGTGATGTGTAGTACATCTTAGTCATCTTCATACCTGTAGGTGTCTGAGAAAGAGCAGGCTGCCAGCAGATGTTTGCTGAGTTAAATGAATAAATTACGGGCAGCCCTCAAGCCATTCTGCCATCTACTTTTATTCTGGGCCATTATTAATCAATGGTTAGTTCTCTTCAATCTACAGAAAGATGAAACTAATGAATGAAAGTAATATTGATCTAAATTTTTCCACACATGATGTGATAAAATTAATAGATACTTCACAGGATCATTCTTGCAGCCTCAATCATATATGGTAAGGTAATTGTTTCTATGTTTGGCTCAATTAGTCTAGAAAAAATAATAAACTAACACAGGTGACTCTCACCAGCAAGTAAATGTATTAATGAGGGCTAAGTAGTAACATCATGATTCATTCTTGGAACTTTTTGGAGCCATTCCTATTATTACCAGATGTTCCTGGTTCTTCCTCTTCAGTGCCAATGATAGCATTGCCCTTTTTCTGCACTTTGAAATTAGGTATAGTCATGTGACCTGCGTTGACCAATGGAATATGAGTAGGAGTGACGTGTGTTCTTGGTAGGGTGAGGTATAGGAAGTCATTGGCCATTATTCTCTTCCCACATCAAGGTGATCAGGGAAGCACTGCCAAAGCTAAGTTTCTATCAACATCTGTTCATGATAAGCAGCTTTGCTCTACAAATTCAAATTATACATGCGACATGCTTGAGAAAGAAAATGTTACTGGACTAAGCCAATGAGATTTGAGGTTGTTTGTTACCACAGTGTATTTTCACATTCATTCACAAACCTAGGTATTTCATGCCAGGCACAGTGGAAACCTAGTCTCACAAAATATGCATCTTTATTTCCGAGGAGTTTGTATTCAACATGAGTGGCAGATCTAGAAAAACATGCCATTCAGACTAGAAGGACAATAAATCAAACATTGGTAAGATAGATTAAACATTATGAGAAGTATTGCTTCAGGTATAGTGGCTTGCATTAAATATCTTTGAAAAATTCCAGAGATTTCAAGATTGAAAATGAATTCTCTCCGGTAGCTTTTATCAAACATTCAAAAAATGCTTATCAACAGATTAATTCCTCTGGCTGTATTATTTAAGACTAAACTAAGAAAAATAAGATGCTTTTCACATTTGCTATATTAAATTTTATCTGAATAAACTTAAAATAATAATTTGGAGTGATATTCAGTTACCAGTATGAAATTCATCGTTCTAATTTTAGGTTAATAAATCACAGTGAAATGATGCAGCGAATTAGGCTTTTCCAGGTTTTGTTTAATCATAGAATTGATATATTCTTTTCAAAATCACATCCTCTCGCATCCAGATTTTGCCTTAGAACTCTGAGCTGAGTCCTCATTCTCCACTGAAAAGCCAAGTTACCAGTTAATAACCTCACATATCTTCACTTTCATTTCCTTATCAGTACAGTGAAAGTAATAACTTTTGCCTTTTAAGCTTCTCATGAACGTTGATTGAGATAATCCAGGAAATTCTGTGTTCACAGGGCTGTGTTTGTAGCAGTCAGTCAAAAGGTGGTCACTAAACTATACTAATTATTATTCATTATACCATCCCTATAGACACATTTCCAAAAATTTGTTAAGCTAAAAGGCAATAAATGTTGACAAAAATGGGTGATTATCACTCATAAACATTAAAAAAAAGTATTGGGAAGGCACACTGGTTGCACAATGTTCTTTGAAATTAGGATCATAATTTTGTTTAAGTAAATTCATTACATCTTTTTCCTGATGTGGTTATTTTCGACTGTCAGAAATGTAGACAAGCCCATAACAAGAACTTACTCAATGTCCAGACATAACTGCTATTAATACTTAGAGATGTCCTGCAAGCATTTTTCCATGCACATATGTGGGTGTATGTACAATATGTGTGATTATATTTCTGGATTTAAAAAAAAAGAATCTTGGAGTGCTTACACAAGTTTGATATTTTATAAATGCGTTCCAGATGAATAGTCTTTTGCGCAGTACTTTTTGATGGTGATGTGAGCTATTTGCCTTCTATTTGCCTCTTCAGAGCCATCCTCCACTCTTGTGGTCCAATAACTTTGGTAAAGAATTCCTTTTAAAACTCTTAGACTACCAAGTGTGAATGTCCTGGCTAGCTCTTTCTGGGACCGTGATTTATGCACTAACCGAGAGGTTCTTGAGGTGAATGAGCACAGAATTCCCTGTACGTCTGTCAAAACTCAGACTGCTGGGCATCAGCCTCCAGAGTGTCTGACTTGGTGGGTTTGGGGAGGGCCAGAGAATCTGCATTTGTAACAAGTTCCAGATGCTTCCTGTCTGCACTTACAGGGACCAGACTTTGAGAACCATGGTGCTGAGATTCTTCCCTCTGAATGAATCTGATAGGTTAGGTAAACGACAGTGTCACCCCCATACAAGTCACTCTGACACTTGGATCCTTTTAGCTGAGTCTTCACACACAGACATATGAGTTTCTTTCAAGTATTCCTGAAAGGACAACTTATGTGTATGACTTTTTAAGGTTTTTGATCTTTAGCGCCAAAGTGCCCATCAGAAGGTTGGTACGAATTTATAGTTCAACTCGCAGACACAAAAATCAGCATTGCTTTGGACTTCTGAAAATACACAGTAGCACTTTATCATTTATTAAAACCCTTGCCAGTTAAGTCTGTTTTCTTTGAATTATTTTGCTAACTGGTAAGACAAAGTGTAAGTTTGTCCTTCTGACCTTACTGATTTGTAGGTGGCACTCTTGCTTGTCTCTCTGTCTCTCTCTCTCTGTCTCTGTCTCTCTGTCTCTTCTCTCTCTCTCCCTCTCTCTCTCTCTCTCTTTTTTCTCCCTCTCTCTCTCCCTCTTTCCCTCTCTCTCTCTCTCCCTCTCGTCCTCTCTTTCTCTCTCCCTCTGTCTATACTGGGGATTGAATCTTGGGCTTCTGCACTGAAGTATATCACCAGCCCTTTTTCAGATTTTTAGAGAGCATTTTGCTAAATTACTGAGTTACCCAGTTTGGGTTTGAACTTTCAATCCTTTTGCCTCAGCCTCTTAGACTGCTGAGATTGTGGGCATTTGCCACCACCACACTCAACTTCTGTTGACCATTTCTCTATTGTCATACATGTCTTTTGCTTTATAATGTAAGATATCCTTTATTTGTTAAAAAAAGTCAGTTATATTAGATATATAGTTATATATAATATAGTTTTATATAGGTAGTTATATAAACTATATATATATATATATTAGGGTTTTTTTCTCATTCTATAGTCATAACTCTTAATTCTTTCCTTCAGGAGTTTTGGGTTTTCTTTTCTTTTCATTTTTCTTTTCTAATACTGGGGACTAAATCCAGGGCTTTCACACTGAGCTACATTCCCAGACTCCCTGTAAAAACAAAATTTTTGTTTTAAACTTTGACACAGGGTCTTATTAAGTTCCTAAATTTCCCAGGCTGGGTTCAAACCCTCCCAGAGTTCTGGGATTATATTGCTTCAAGCAGCCACAGACTGAATATAGTTGGACCTTTTTTCTTTGTCGTTACTCCCTGAACAACATG